>JAUTDX010003726.1:0-41088 GCA_030844895.1 Ambrosia x helenae | reverse complement strand
TTTTGCCTCCCATCTTGGATCACTAGGAGGTATAAACCTTAACCTAGTTACTTCTTTACTTTATTAATTTTACACATGGTTCACCATAGATTCCTAGTAATTATTTTACAATAAAACAACACCATAGATGGTAGTGTATGTGTGCATGCGTATGAATGTAATGGCGTGGCATGTAAGTACATGTACACGTGTGTATGTATATCTTTAGACAAGTAAGAACCTAAGTTATCATGTTATTTTACTTAGGTAGTGAAAACAAAGTTCATTTGTATACACACATACATATGTGTGCGTGTATATATATATATATATATGATGTATGTGTATGTGTAAAGCAAACTCATATGCATAGATAGAGATGTGTATGGACTACCAATGATGCGTGTATATGTGGGATGTAGACAAGTGTAGATTCCCATAGACATCCCTATATAATGGTTATGTGTGGAAATACACATATGTATAGATATAAGTATAGATACACACGCATGAGTAAGTATGAATACATGTGCAGATAATATTTGAGTATAGTAAGGACAATGTGTTTATGAACTAAACAACTCTTTTTCAAAAGGAACATAGACTTTATG
Organism: Ambrosia x helenae; assembly: GCA_030844895.1. Taxonomy (NCBI): domain Eukaryota; kingdom Viridiplantae; phylum Streptophyta; class Magnoliopsida; order Asterales; family Asteraceae; genus Ambrosia; species Ambrosia x helenae. Next base: position 40,498 of record JAUTDX010003726.1, on the reverse strand, counting down.
GAAAGTATCCATATGTTGGAAAACAAGATCTATTTCTTATACAAACTATTATTTCAAGTAATATATAGTTGTCACCAAGAAAAGCTAAACTAACATATCGCTTAGGATCGGGCGAACCACGAGTACCAAGGATTACATATTTGTATGAATCTAAGGTACCATGTATGTATATAGGAAGAGATATCTAGTTGTCGGACATACACTTTTGCTAGAACTACACGCGGACTTGAGGTGAGTTCTCACGGCCCCTTTTTACTGTTTTATGTTTTGGGGAAAATCATGCATCATTACTCGTTTTTAGAATGAATTCCAAGCCGACCGTTGTACATGAGACGATGTGTATAAGAGTACTCCCTAAAGCCCCGTATATTAATTTATCACTAGTGGGAATGCCCGCGCGTTGCAGCGGGTGTTCTGTTTTGTGACCTTGTAGTTGTTAGGCACAATTCCTTGCGAGCGAACTCTTAGAACGGCTCATGTACTTAGATGTGAGCCAGTGGGTTGTCCTGTTTATTTTTTCTTACTACAATTCTAATCAACAACTTAAAAAATATATCTTCAGTTTGCACAAATAGACATAAAACATCATTTACCTTCAAAAAAGTATGCAATTTCAAGCTCACTTATGTAATCCTGGAAGAAGAATCTACCTTACACAAACATATATTAAGAAGTTACATGAAAAGTTGACAAAAAAGCATATAAAACAAGCAATAAAATGATGCTATGCTAAAAATAGATGTTCAAGTTCCATTCTTTATGCTTCATTACCTTGTCTACAAAACACTAGGTTTTTGGCCTGTAGTGGTTTTTAGTCTTAAATCGGCGGGGGCCGGACTCAATTTTTTTGATCGGTAGTGGCAAATCGGCGGGGGCCGGACCTCAACCCGAACTCAATTTACCTATAAAAAATCATAAATTTCTACTACTCAGCCAAAAAAACAGGGGGGCGAGGGCCACCCCTGGCCCTTTAAATCCTTCGCCTCTGTCCTTAAGTGAAAGTAAATAAACACATAAAAACAACAATAGTGGATTTACCAAAAAGAATAATGTAATTGCGCACCCATCCGTTGGTTTAAAAAGCACAACAAATGTTATAACCATAACAGATGTATCAAAGTTTCATACATGTAAGAAACAAAGTGCGTAACATGGGGCAATTCTCTATATATACCTATATTTTTTATCTATTTATTAAATAACTTTTATTTTTAAAATAAGAAAGAAAGGAACCCTATAAAAAGTGCCAGTTTTTTCAAGTAGAATTAATATAAAATAAAGATTGATATCAAGAATTCAAGATAAGTGATCCATTTCTCAGTTAGTACTATGTTTAACTAATAAAACAAATATCAGTGACCCATTGAGGCCCTGACCAAAGTCAGGGGGATGAATTTGGATGTTACCTTCCAGACAAGGATACTGATATCATATTGTGCATTCCATATGCAGAAACAGGGGAGATGCTTGCACCCATTGCAATGTTGTTGATTTGGATGAAACCAAAACATAGTAGATTGTAGCAGCCCGTTGCTTGATACGCGTCTGTCTATAAAACAAACAAATTGTTAAAACACACACAAACGAAAGAACGTGTTCCCATTTAAGTTTGTCATAAGATGGTGGTACTTACAGTCCAATAAGTGAACAATCTTTTGTTATTATCGCAAAGATCCGGGCTCACCTGAAAATAATCAACATTTTCAACGGTTAAAATATCGCACATGCGACACAAGTAGCGTATTTTTCTTAACAAGTTGTGTGTGTGTGTGTTGGTGACGACCTGCCAACCAGCTTCAATGCTATTGAGATCTTCACCAAAAAAACCACCTAAAATCCAAATAGGAGACAAACTAAACTCGTTTAGAATTTGTCTCCTTCAACATAAGCTAATGCATGCTACATCACAAAAAAAAAAAAAAACGTATGTAACTAATTTGTTAACAGAATAATACTACACCTTCAATAAACATAAAAAACAATTAGCAAGTTGCTCTATTCTCTAATCATTTAGCTCAAACAGTATGTAATTAATAACCTAAATATGATATACTGATATTCATGTAAGCTAAAAACATACTCATTAATATGATCTACTGCCAATCTAACTAACCATGTGATAACATTTCCTCAAACTCATTTCCATGTAGTTGACTTTGTCGCGCCAACTGAAAACCATTTCCTCCAACTCATTTCCATGTTCCCGTAAAAACGAGCCAAATCTAGTTTCCTCTTTTCTCCGCTAACCTCAAGAAACTCGACCCATTTCAAAGGACGAGCCAAGACTTCATCTAAATGCCATACTTTCCGCCGATTACTTTCCTAGATCATCAAACAAAAGCATAATTGAGGTACCAAAACCCACAATAACGTTTAGAATTTGAAAAATGTATTAATCTTACTGTGCTAACTCAATTTGTCAAGTTTTGTCTCCCTAAAAGGTGATTTATTTAAGGGCACTTTCAACCCATTTATATGAAATTAAAGCATGTCAATGTAGCTAATGATATGTAGAGGTATCTCCTATATGATTTATTGATTTTATTCAAAGAATGGATCATTGTTCATAACAAATTTTGTTATTGTTATTCGGTTTAATATATTAACCTATCTACAAAATCTTTTATAAATGGCCAGAAAAGTTATAACCAGATTTTTATACCACCCTGCGCCCATATTTCTTGCCTAAATTAGTTTATCTAAAAAGTTAGCGAGTGTGCAAGTCTCTTTCTTTCACACACAATTGTGTATATATCATATTATATATGTCAATATATGTATGCCAAAATCTAAAATACATAATAGACAAAGTATTGTGTGGACTGTATGCTTCAAGATAAAGATACACAAACAGTTTTGTACCTCATGAATAATCAAATGGAAAGATTCAAGATTGGAGAAATGACCACATTCATGGTGTAGTCATCAATTGTTGTGGATATCTTTAATGTCTTCAGATTGGGAAGAAATCCAGGAAATCTCTATTTGAATCAGATGCTGCATTTATGGCTATGATAATTATGATAGTTAAACCAAAGTTTTGGAATTAATGATTTGTAAATACAATAAATAGGCATGTACGTATGCAGATGATACTGATTTGATGAAATCCCAACGATCTACGATACGAAAAAAAAGCCCAGAATAAACCCCAAACGGTAGCTAGCGGCCAACAAACATCAAATTCAACTACACAGTAGTTTGTAACATCTACAGTTTGCTGATTAAATATCACACATTAAGGATTGTGCACAAGGGCGGTTCTTAGTGGAGTGGAGGACCGGGGCCTCGGCCCCGCCCAGTTTTTTTGTGGCGTAGTGTAAATTTTACCGAAAATTTGTATATGTATCGAGTCCGGCCTGCCCAGATTGAGCCCGGCCCTACCAGGTGTTTGGTTCAAGATCCGCCACTGATTCTGCACATAGTTCTTTTAAACATCTCCACCAAGTATATCTCTTGAAACATAGTTTCTAATTGCATTATTCAACTACCATGTTTAAATATATCGGTTGGTACAAGGAGGTTCCTCTTCACCAGGCTAAACAATTAACAGTATTACTGACTTAAAACACGTCTCGAGTAACTTAAAAGCCTTAAGCTGGCATGCATACCCTGTGTAATGCATATAGATGATCGAAAACAATGCACATGAAAAGAATACACATGTACCTAAATGAAAAAAGATTGAGAGACAAAGATTCAACATGAGAAAACTCCAGCAAACAAACTGACATATAGCATCACGAAACACATGATTAGTAGGGTAAATCACAGCTTTTTTCAATGAGTCTATGTTTTCAAATGAAAAATCAGATGCCACTGGACCTTTATACTCAAATGACACCAGTTTTGGGCAACAAATCTGAACGTGGTCACCTAAACGATTACCATGAATATTACAATCATATTTTTTCAAAGATTGTCCAAAGGTAGAAACAGCAGTGAATTAAACTCAAATCCTCAAGCAATGGGCAGCCTTTGAGAAAATGTTCTACTGAATCATTGTCCATGAACCCAATACTGTTGAGTTGAAGAACCCTAAGTGCCGGAAAACCAGTGGCAGTAGGCAAACTTAGAGAACATTTATGCAAGAACAACCTTAATACCTGCAATGTATCGCATGTTACCAGACTATGAGGCAACTTGATAACCTCACTATCAAACTTGAAGCAAAAAGACAAGTCAAGTGACTTGACTTTTCGCATAACGGGCTGCGTGAATCCATCGCCCTACCGTAAACATATCTTAGTGATCTTTACAAGGTAAACGGAAACTCTCCAAAGTTAGGATTTTGTGATTTACTAAAACCCGATACACAAAATCTTTGAATTCATTGATCCAATCGAAATATGTAGAAGGTTTTAGTAGTGGAATATAGTCTAGGTCTATAGATGGAAGTGAAGGCATACTCATTGAGTTATGTCTTTCATTGGACTCTGTTTTAACTTTGTTGTCATCATATAGCCCTTCTATATGATAATTAGGCCTCATCTAAACACACCCAACACAAAATTTGTTAAAAAAATACAAAAAAGTTGTCACCTTTAATAAAATCTTGAATGCACAAAATAATAAATAAATAAAATAAACCTGAATTTTGTGATCTTTGAGAAATGGATGATCAAAGGCCGGTTGCTGAGTGATATGCACACAATCAATCATATCCCTATCAGGACTCTGTAACATTATACAGATAATAACAAAAAAAATTTTGTTAATGTAGCAAAAATTTCATAAATCAACAATAAATAATAATAATAATAACAACAACAACAACATCCCCATCTGGGCTGTATCAATTGGCCAACCAAAACCATTTTCATGTATCCTAATTCATACAACACCAACACAGTTCACACCAAAATCAAACTTACAGCACTAACACCAAAAAAAAGAAAACGAAGAAAGAAGCAACAACTAAAATATTAGTATACCTGACGATGCAATTGCAGGTATAAGTGCGGGGTGAATGGCGATGCTGAAAACTGGCTATTTAGTTGGACGGGGCCCATTACTGAATAATTGAAGTGATGAGGCGGTTTCTCTTGGTGAATTAAAAGACGAATTCATCAATTTGGTTGTGATTGACATTCAAGAAGGGCATAATGAACCTTCAATGTGATGACCTTTGGTTTGAAGAAACTGTAAACAGTTGAAGATGGGGTAGAAAGGGAAATTAAGGATAGTATTGTAAATTTATTTTGATAATGTAAAGGAGGATGATGATGAAATGTCTAAATTACCCTTCTAAGTGTCTTAATTGTCACAACTATGCCTAAAATACCCTTAAATTTCTTGCTTAAATATGTTGCACATGTTGCTTGTTAAGTTGTATAAAAATGCAAATTACTATATTGTACATCACTCCTCCTTAATAAGATAATATAGATAACCATTAACTATGGATATAGCCAGAAACACATGAATAGATCTATTGGGTTGACACCCCCACTCTCTGTTAGTCGCTCTAACCGGTATATGATATATGAGAGTGCTTGCATTTCTTTTATGACGATTCATTGCATTGATATGCAATGTGCGAGACACCACTCGTCGAGGCTTGGTTATGAACTCATGATGGTTTATCATCATTGCTACTAGCTAGGCAATGATGGGTCATTCAAGGAATTTATTAAACTTTTCATTTTACAAAAACCCGTGAACTCACCAACATTTTGTTGACAAAGTTTTCATGCATGTTTTTCAGGTAAACTAAAATCATGGATGGAACTTGGGAAACGATTGGGCTCACATTCACGACCACCACACAACGTGTCTTTAAAACTTTTGACCCCGCTAAGGGTTTTAGACTATATCTTGTGAAACTTGTTGTCGTTGAACACGTGTGGTATTTTTATAAATAAATAAAAATGAATGTTTGCTCATGTCTTGTGCTTGAAAACCTTTCATGGTTACACCTCGTGTTTCCGCCTAGGCGGGGTGTGACACCAACTCGTCCTTTCCTCTTGTTTTCCTCTCGTCCGACCCCTATAACACTAAAAACCATAAACATAACCATTTCCCACTCCAAGCTACAAGACTCAAGGTTAGGAGGCTCGATTGGAAGCTTTTTAGGTCCAAGCACTTGGGTGCATCATCACTCCAACTAGGTACTTCTAACTAGCCCAAAACCTCTAGTTCTATCTTAACAATAATCGGCCCTCATGTCAACCCAACCCCCAACCATAAACACCTTGTAATAGACCCCATAACACATCTAAGTTTAGTGATTTTTAAAGACATTATCTTGTTATATGTTAATTGTTATCAATTACATACATACATACATACATACATACCTATCTACATACGCACACGCTCACAAAGCGCAAGAAATCGACCTAGTGTATAAGGTATACCCATAGTCTAACCATATATGTGTATTAAGGTTGTGTGTTTTAACAAAGATCCGAGTTTTTGAAACTAACATGATGAATATATATATATATATACACACACCGTCACATGACTCCACATAAAATTGAAAAATACTATTTTGACTCAAAAAAAAATATATTGTCACGGAAGGCATCATATTTTGTTATAAAAGTTGATGGTTTCTCATAAACATAAAATTTTGGGTTAAGCGAAATAACCATAAAAACTCATGCTTTTTTTTTCTAAGATTGAGGGTACCATTGTATTGGGGCTAGTCCGTCGACCCATTAGGGTTGACTTAGTCTCTCTCTTTTTTTGAGCGGCCAACGAAATTCATCAAGAACTCCCTTTAGAGTCCGTACTCAGTCATATCAGGACCCTTTACACCCGACATAGCCAGACATGTAAGGAAGCTCCTGATTTTACCAAGTCCACTCAGTCTCTCTTGTAAAAGAGAAAAGAAAGGTAATCTTTTGTTCCAAGAAAGATTAACATATGAATATTCCAAAAACTACATGTTTCGGATAGAAAAGGGTTTTGTTTCCTATTTGGATGACTTTTGTACAAGCTTCAAGGATAAAAGATTAAAAGGAGACGATCTACTTTGTCTCCTTTTTGTTTTCACATGTAAGTTGTGTTTTATCATATAAAGTGGAATAAAAATAGGCTTTATCCATTTTGAAACCTTTTTCTCTATTTGTATACCAGCCGCCTTCTTTGTAATTCGTATTGATGATACATGTCATTAAGGCTCAAAATTTAAAAGGCAAAGACATAGATTTCAGTTCTTGTCACTCTCTCGTGTAGGCCAATATTGTGCGTAATTAAAGGTTCTTTATAAGAAAAAAAAATTCATACCATATCTACCTGTTTAGCAAACTATAAAAAAATGTAATATCTTTTTAAATAAAATCATTGTGAAATAAACAACATTTTTAAATAACCAACTTTATATAAGAACATTAGATATAATACTACACATATGCTAGGATATGCTATTTGTACGATACGATAGTATAGATACATATGTTATGCTATACAGGATCTATACTTACACTATACTATATTATACGATTCTTATATACTATACCTCTACTACGTCTACATGCATATACGGGACCTACAATACACTTGTACTACACGATAATTTTTTAGCAATGGTTGATAAAACATGGTTAATGTAACATTTTTTAACAAAAATTACATCAATTGTTATAAACTTTGTTAAAACGAAAACTATTGTATAAAAAATTTTACTATTAAAAAACTCTTTAATACGGCCAGTATAGGCCAACACGAGGCATATAGGTGGCTAGTGTGAGGATATGATACAAAGGGACAAAATCCTATAAATGATAGGAAGGAAAGTGGAGGTGACTCGTGGGTTTATATCAAAATTTAAAAATAAATACACCAAATTACTGAACGTTTTTTATTTTTCCAACGAATACTATAGAGGGCTTTTAAGTGAGTTTTATTCATGTAGAAAAAAAAAAATTCACACCACACAAAAAAATAACACAAATCCTGCAGCAAAAAAAAACACATAAGAGATAAAAAAAAAACACAAATGGGTAGCTCTGAAAACACACAATAGGCACCAAAAAAACACAAGGCATAGTAAAAAATACCGTACTCATTAGAAAAGACACAATTTGCAGAAAAAAAAACACAATGATCAGAACTGTAAAAACACATCGGACGAGACAAAAAAACACAATGATTAGAACTGAAAAAAACAATGGTTAGAACTGAAAAAACACAACGAACAAGACAAAAAACACAATGAACAGACAAAATAGCACAATAACACAATAAACAGACGAAATAGCACAATAAACAGAAAAATAAAACACAATTCACAAAAACACCGTATATAGCTAAAACCCACATAATCAGACCATAAAACGCAATGGATTGAACAAAAACCTACTAAAAATCATTGTTTTTTTTGTATGGCACTATCGTAACTTGTTAGAAAGATATAATACACTCATTAATATGGTGTATTTTTTTTTTAAAAAAATGTCATTTAAAAAAGTTATTAACATTTAAAGATGGTGGGGGAAAGTGGATCTACCATGCACATGGGGAAAGAGAGAGACAACTTACCACAATACCCTTCTCGAATCTCATGTGAATGTTCACACCTTTCCATTGCTATTTAATCTCCACCTTTCATTCTCAAAATAAAAAATCCATATATATTCTCATCCATTTATAAAAAAAGCCACACCCTCTTCTTACATGATCCCCTTCCCAACCCACTAGGTGGCTATATACTTGGAATATGCGTGTACGATACATATATGGGAGGGATCTATCCACCCAATATTGATCAATACGAGGCGTATAAGCCCAGTAATAATATTTTTTGTTAGTTATTATCTGGCCTTGTAAAGGGAATACCAATATACACTCCGTATTGACCATTATAGAGTTTTTAAATGGGTTCCAAAATAAGGATTTTGTGTCTTGAAATAATGAGCACTTGCATCGGGTTCTCCATCTCCATCTCCATCCATCAAATTACATTAAAAATCACTATATTTTCTTTCCCCTCTTCAAAGAAGTAACATTTTTTCATACTTTTATCATTATTTTTCTCTTTCCTCCACTCGCAACCACCCCAAATCACTTTTTAAAATATACAAGAAGACACTACCAAAAATATGCTGAACCTGATGTGAATGCTTTTAGCTATCAATTGATAAAGAAAGCAATAAGTACCAAGTACAAGATTTAGTTTAACAAGTACATGATCCGTACAGTTTTTTACTTAATTTAAGGAACTTAAATATTCATAACTTTTTCATACGTCAAAAGTTTAAAAAAAATTACGCCAAATTAATGAACGTTTTCTTATCTTTCCAAAGAATAGTGGGTTTAAGTGAGTTTTGTTAATGCTGAAAAAAAACACAAAGCACAACACACAAAAAACAAAAATCTGAAGCAAAAAAAAAAACACATTAGAGATTAAAAAAACACAAATGGACAGCTCAGAAAACACACAATAGACCGAAAAAAAACACAAGGCATAGTAAAAAAATACAGTACTCACAAAAAAAGACACAATTTGCAGAAAAAACACAATGATCAGAACTGTAAAAACACAACGGAGGGGAGAAAAAAACACAATGATTAGAACTGAAAAAAACACAATGAATGAGACAAACAACACAATGAACAGATGAAATAGCACAATAAACAGAAAAAAACACAATTTAAAAAAACAAAAAACACTGTATGCAGCTAAAACCCACAATAAACAGACCATAAAACGCAATGGACTAAACAAAAACCCACTAAAAGTCACCATTTTTTTGTTTTGTTTTTGTATGGTACTATCGTACTTGTTGGAAAGATAAAATACGCTCGTTGATCTGGTGTGTTTTTTTTACATGTCATATAAAAAGTTATTGACGTTTAAAGATCATAGGGGGGAAACGCATCTACCATTCACATGTGGAAAGAGAATGACAACATACCATAATAACTTTCACGAATCTCACGAGAATGCTCCTAACTTTCCATTCCTATTTAATCTCCACCTTTCTTTCTCAAAATCAAAAACCCATATATCTTCTCATCCTTTTTACAAAAGAAAAAAGACACCCTCTTTTTACATGATCCCGACATTCCACTCCCACTAGGTGGCTATATACTTGGTATATGCATGTACAAGACATATAAGGGGGGGACCTATATGCCCAATATTAACCAATACGAGACAAATAGGCCCCAGTAACAATAGTTTTTGTCGGTTATTGTTGGGCCTTGTAAAGAGAAATACCCATTTACACTCCGTACTGACCACTATAGAGTGTAAAACGGTGGGGGGGGGGGGGCAAAATAAGGATTTGGGGTGTTGAAATAATGAGCATTCGCATCATGTTCTCCGTATTCATCCACCAAATTAGATTAAAAACTAGTATACATTTTCTCATCTCTAAGCCTTTTGCACAAATAGTGCTATATCTCTCATCCTTTTCACCTCTAATGCCATTCTCTCCCACATTTCATCTCTGGTGCCATCGCCGTTTACTAATGGCGAAAGCAGACAAGATATCTTACATATATCTGGAAAGTTAGAAAATTTATAACTTATGACGGCATAGTGGCGTTCGCCATTACAAAGACGAAATCTGCCATTTCGTCATTGCTAACAGTGAAATGAAAGATTTTGCCGTTGCTAATGGTGAAAACCATTTAAAGTGTGTATATAATGAGGTGACTGAAAGCCAAATACAAGCACTAAGCATTAAAACTAGGTTACATAATCATCTAACAGGACGAGAACTTGCGACACAACGCCATTTGTATAGCTCATTCGCCATGTGGCGTTGATAACTGACACAAGGGTCTTCAACGTCGATTTCTAACAACAATGATTTGTTTTTAACAATACTTTCCATCGTCATACAAACCAGGACACCTGCATTAGCAACCTTTCCGTTGTCTTGGGCATATCTAATTCAACTTCACCAACATAAATTTGATATTTCTCGACATGATTAGACTTCCCCCAATAACGAATATGATCAAGAAACCATCCAAAAGAAAGTGTTAGCATCTCCATATAGTGAGCAACTTCATGCCCTTTTTCGTTTCTCGATCTCTTATCAGTCCAATACTGTGTGATTACCATGTTTCTCATATCAATTTGGACAAGTAGCCAGTCTCCCACCCCAATCAATAAAATAAGATAAACATAGTCAACCTCCCAAAATGGAGGATAGGGGTCCATTCTTCCTGCCATGTCGAGGGCAATTAAAGAATCATACACCTTCATTTCATCATAGAAAGCAGGGGGTAACACTGTTCAATGTAGCTGTGAACTAAGACTTTTTAAACGCTTTGCTTATGTAAGGCGCATGGGTCTTATCGTCCACGCTTCAACGTACTGCAAACATAATAATGCATAAGGTTCATGATTGACTTAAGTAAAGTAATATAAAATTAACATAAATTAAGGTGAAATTTACTGATGATGATATCGCACTGTTGGGTTGGCACCCTAAAAGGGTACACCCAAAATTTCGTTCGAGTTTTTTCAAAATGAAACTAGTATAGCAAAATGGGGCATCCCCGTTTGTATAAAACTCGACAACATCACTAACCAATTTTTCGACTCTTCAACATGAACTGCAAAATTGTTTCTCCACTGCTGGTTTTCTGGAGGGTTTTCTGAGTGATGTTCTGAAGGCTTATCTGGTTGGTTTTCTGGTGGATTACTTTATGGGTTCTTTGAAGACGAACCAGCCTTGAATGACGTTAATGGTCTGCGTACACGCCTCCATATTTGCTCGTAGATGTTGCTGTTTTAGGAGCGGGTTGAGAACAGTAAAATCCGTCTCTATTGTGTTCCATTTTTAGAGTAAATAAGATGAGCAGGTGAGAAGTTGAGTGACGTTGTGAATGGGGTTGTTTTGAAGATGTGAAGGGGGTATTTATAAATGAAAGTTGTTACTTTTTTTTTAAACTATTTGAAAAATAAATAAAACTTCAAAATAATTAAACATAGTTTATTAATAGACAATGAAACGAGTAGATGACAAACGAAATGAAACACGATAACAATTAAACCACAAAACACATGACATCCTAGACAAACCACAACACATATGACATCCTAGGCAAACTATAGACGAGATCACGGGAGACGGTTTTGACATGCATTCTGTTTGTGCCCCCTTTGTCTACATATTCCACATTTATACGGTCTTCCTTTGTAAGACCCTACCCTTAATATGGACAATTAAGCGATAATATACTTGGTTTGGAAATTGAAAATCCAAAACCTTTCATAATTTACTTTAAAACGTTAACATCTAGTCACTACACGGTTTAGTACAACATAGTAGATTAAATGTTTTATTGTAAAACATTTCATATTCATGTTCAAAAGTCGCGGAAGCGATCGAGTCTCGAGCGTTCGGTTCTTGATTTATGGTGTGATCATCTTCCGACTTCAATTCTTCTTACCTAAAAGTTTTTACAAAACATTTAAGCCATTAAACATATATAGGATTGAAAAGGATTGGATATAAATGATAAAAATGAGAAAAATTGGATCCTAATGTTCGTCGCATAGCGCGACGAGCTCGTCACATAGCGCGACGGGTCGTCGCGTAGCGCGACGAGAATGCACTTCCATGGTCACGCAGCGCGACGGGCCAAAATGACCAGAAAGTTGCCATCTTCATCTTTTTTTTATACTTAGCCAATTTTCCACTTTATCACAACTTACTTAGACATTATTTTGGCCATACTTTGATGCAAAATTGGTTGAGTTTACAAGCCTAATACCATGGTATTTGGTATCCCTTGACGATCAAGACTATAATAATTCACACGTTCGGTTTCCCCTACTTTAATCGGTATGAATCAATTGACCTGTTAAGGTGGATTTCCACTACTTTCATGCTTCGTTTTAGATGTGGAACTACAATATGCCTATATAGTTTATCCAAGGCCCTTTTTAATGATATCTATGATCACATTTCATCTACATTACCCCATAGGATAATTAAGCATCTAATGACAACTTTTAACGATTTCAAGACATTCAAGACTCAACACCCATAGTTTGACCTCCTATGATTCCCACTAAGACTTGTAATCCTTGCTTGTTTGTACACCCAATATTTTGATTTTAATTACAAATTCACCTTGCACATGTTGCCGTTGTGGCGATACCGTCGTGTCTATGACTCCATGAGCCATTTTTACTTGGTTTTACTTGCCCAGCCCACACGTTCTCAAGGTTTACCATTATTTCCAATTTACACATGTCTAAGAGGACCATGGCATTCCATAAACTAACAGAAACATTCAATCAAAATAATATCAAGTTCAAAGTCATGATTATGACTTACCTTGGCTCGCGCCCTTTTTGCTTCTAGACTAGCTTGAGGTAGACAACATTGAGTCGATGAATACACTCAAGCAACTAGCACAAATTTGTTACCGGCTTAATGTTAACTCTTGGCCTAAGCTATTGTCTATCTAGCATTTTACCCAATTGACCCGATAGTCTAATTGGGTTATTAACAACCTTCATCTAAGGCCATCTTCTATGAATCGTGTATCCTATTTATGCTTCTTTTTGTGACATTTCAATGTCTAATTCCCAAATGCATATACAAAGGTATAATTAAGCATATAAACATACTAGAGACATATTAAGAATTAGGTCATCGAGTGACTTGCCTTATGCGTGCTTCCTCTTTACCTCAACCCGAGATTCCTTGGCTATCCGTAGTTTCTTGTATTCGCACCTATGAGGTGAATGACCACTTAGGTTGTTAGAACCTAGTCTTTACTTGTCTATACGCATTTTTGGTCGTGATTTAACAATATACAAGTTCTCAACAAATCATTTATGCCCGAGTAAAATCGAGTTCTCATTGAGGCATTTTATCAAACACTTAGTATGCGTGATTTTCCTAACTTTAATTTCAGGACTTGAGGACCTCTTGGATCCATCTTTGATCAAGATTATCAATACTAGCATCCCTATAAACATTTTAATCATAGTTTATAACTAGTATTTCGTGGTTTAAAGATGGTTTCCTACCAATCCACCAAAAACCCAATTTGTTTCATAACATGAACTACAAGGTTATAACCTTCTCACAAGGATTTTGTTCAACACACACAAATTAACATGTATTATGATTCTCTTATACAAGATTAACCATTACAAGTCCTTAATTCACGTTTTTATAACCACCCATGATTTTCATCATACCCAAGCATGAACATACCCTCAAATTTAGTCAAATAAAAGGTTACTTGATGTGTATTATGCTTGGATGATTCATTTTAGGGCTAATGGATTCAAAAGCCCTTTGAATTGACCTTGAATTGAGCTTGTTCTTGAGTTTCTTGGTTAAGTGTGTGTTTTAGTGTGTGTGTTTTGATGGAGATCGATCTCCTGATAATGGAGGTGGTCTCTATATTATTATTTTTATTAACCAAAATCAAGTTTGGTTAGTTGGAAAATATGGGCCTCCCATCTTTTGTCAAGTATTCTCTAGTTAAAAGCCCCGTGTGCTTATATTATCATAATATACGGTTTAGAAATTTTGGGGTGTTACATCCTTGATCTGGCCAGTCCATTTCATTGTGAATTCTTTTCGACTGCCTTCTACCACGTTTCGTGGTGATTCTTGACATGTTTGGCTAATTTTCCACTCCGCTTGATACCACGTTTTTGGTCATCCAATGGATAAAACTCACCCGAGTAACTCGCTTTGTAAGCGTCAAGTGTGTATATCTTATCCACCATGTCATGTGGAGAGTCCCCCTTGTTCAAGTAGACAACGATTGCATGCGAGAAAGGAAACCTATTCATTTGCCACTTACCACATGAGCAGGTCTTCTTCAGGAACTCGACAGTGTAATCGTTTCCACTAGATTTGTCTGTTTGTACCTTTGATGTAACCCGGTATCGGCCGCTACGGAAGCTAAACTCCCGTATAGTATGATATCTATAGTAGTTGCGACGGATTTGATACCACTCGTACTGTAAGGGGCTAACCTTGTGTTATAGTTATATGCAACTTGGTTGTTCATTACAAAGAGTTACCTGGTCTTGTGAAATGTGTGGTCAATGATGGCCTTGATTGGCATAAGCCTAATCCCCTTTAGCGTATTGTTGAAGCTCTCTGAAATGTTAGTCGTCAAAACACCCCAACGGCAAATGTTGGTAGCCTTAAAAAGAGTCCAGCTTTTCTCCTTTATCGCTTCTAAATACTCCCACGCCTGTGGTAGCATGGCCTTTATTGTATCCAGTGCTTGATAGTACTTCCTCTCTTGGGTGGCACTACTAATATCCTAACAAAGTTCCTTCACCTCTTTAACCCGGACCTTTGCCATTAGGTTGCTTTGAATGTGTCGAAGACAAAACCGATGGATGACATTTTCTTTTGATTCCCTTAGATTTTTTAAAGCATTAATAACTCCCGCGTGTCTATCAGAGATAACACACAATTTTCTCCCACGGTGCACGACAACAATTGTGAACGCCAACTCCAACTTTCTAGCGTCTCTTCATCAACAATTGCTAACGCTAATGGCTGAATAAAGTTGTTTGTGTTTTTGTGACTGCAACTAACAACTTTCCTTTGTATGACCCCTTTAAGTGGGTACCATCAACTAATATAACAGGCATGCAATATCGATATGCATTTATTGCTGGACCAAATGCCCAAAACACATGCTTAAATGTATGTATCTCTGATGATCCATTGTGTTCGTGTAACCACTCCACAACAGTAGTAGGGTTATTTTTCTGTAGTGCATCAATGTAGGTAGGCAAATCCCTAAAGTTGGTCAACCATGAATCATAAATCCTCTCTATCGCATCTTGCTGGCCTCGCCAGGCTTTGCTAAAAGAAATATCAACGCCCGTACCGTCTTTTCTGTATGCTCGAATGTGCTTTACAGGATACGTGATGTCTTGTTGTACATGGTGAAGGATTTTAGTTGCAACATCAGTAGATTTCAAACATCTGTTGTTGTTCGAAACAATCGTTCCGTAGCAATTGTGTGAATCAACCCATCTAGTGAGTCGCCACATGTGATCACTTGTGTTTCTATGGGCGTAAGCATACCATCGACAAGGTGGGCCCTCACGAAGATGCTCGGGGTAGTGAGGGTTTAATGAGTAACATTTCGCTCTCCATTTCTTGGATGTGCTTTCAACAACAAACATTTCCTTGTTGCATTGAATATATTCCAGGATTTAACGGCAAGCGTCAACTCTGGTTTCGTTGAGAAGTACATACCAATACGGACAACGTGTGGCAATTGTGCAGACCACAAGTCCATCTCCTCTTCTGTATCCTTATCAACGGGTTCGTAATCCCTTAACCCTTCAGGAATACAAAGTTGTTGACGACGATGGCTTGTGATGGTTTTGGTGTATCAAGCTGCTCCGGAATTTCAGGTTCTGACACAACACCTTCTGACTCGAAGGATTCGTCGGAGTTTGGAAATGCTTCCAGATTCTTCACTGCTTTCCGGACGCGGTTCTTCTCAACGCTCTTCATCATCAAGACTTTGTAAGCTTTCACCGTTAGTAACGACTTTCACACTAGAGATGAAATGTGGGAGAGAATGACACTACAGGTAAAAAGTGGGAGGGAGATGTCACTATGTATTGGCTTTCCTTATTTTGCCTCCGTATAACTTATTGACTTAATCAAAAAGTCAATAAGGAGATAAGTTTGTTTGGATAGTAGGTTGAAAAGGAGGTTTTTGTGGGTTGAAAAGGAGATAAGTTATAAGTAAGAATTTATGACTTTTGATTAAGGAGATAGAAGAAGGAGATAAGGAATTAAGGAGTTGGAGAGCCAAACATGCTCCAAGTACAAGAGTTAATTTAACAATTACATGATTGGTACAGTTTTTTACTTAATTTAAGGAACTTAAATTTGAACAATTCTTGCTTAGCTATGATTGTTACTTAAATAAATACGCATATTAAGTATCATGTTTTTTTCTGAATTATTTTTAAACGAAACGATGTACAAAACAAATTCAAAATCTTTAAATCACACAACAACAGTAACACCTGGTTATAACATTAAAAGAAGACAAACAAAAACCCTTAGATCGATCGCGGTTTGGCAACAATGGTAGAGTGCTTCAAGATATGTAAACTGAACTGCCCGCCTTTCTCGCTAGTATCGATCTTAGACTGTCCTGGTGGCGGCAAAAGCTCAAAGTTTTGCACCAACCGCCCTATTGTAATACCGAGGATTGGCAATGCCAGAATAATCCCGGGGCAACTTCTCCTCCCGACTCCAAATGGCAAGTACCTAAAGTCATTCCCGTTCGCCTCAACCTTCGCTTCCTCTTCCAAAAACCTCTCAGGCCTAAACTCCTCTGGCTTCTTCCATTGTTCAGGGTTGTTGGCTAGCCACCAGGCGTTGACCAAGATCTTGCTTTCAGCCGGGATGTCATACCCACCGAGCTTAGCATCATGGAGGTTCATGTGAGGGACCAGAAGTGGGATCGCCATCCGCAGACGTAGGGTTTCTTTGATAACGGCTTGGAGATATGGGAGGTTTTGGACATCGGGCTCGGTGATCTGGACACCAGGTCCGAGCTTAGTGTCGAGCTCGTGTCTGAGCCTGGCTTGGATCTCGGGATGGTTCACGAGCTCTGCAATTCCCCATTCGATTGACCACAGAGTTGTTTCTATTGCTGATATACAACAACAACAAAAAATAGTGAGGTAAATTTCAAATTCAAGAATTTTAGTTTTGACTTTTTTTATATGAAATTGTCAAACAAAATCACAGGTCGAATCCCAGATATTAAAAAATATTTTATTTGGGTAGGTGTAGAACATGGACCAAATTTATAAGATGTGTTAGGTATTTTGCAAGTTGTAATAAACAAATACATGGTTGTAAATCATTTATAGAGTGTAGACATTTAATATTGCAACATCTCAAAGGCTTTGTATAAAAAAAAAAAAAATCATATCTTGCCCTTTCTACTTTTACGTGTCTCACCAATATTATATAATGTGGTTGTATGATGGTTAATATAATAATAAAACACCCATTAGAAAGCTCCTTTTTAGAGACTATGTTTTATTATAAAAGGTTGTTAAACAAAGTTTAATCCGTTTAAAAGAAAATCTTTAAACACTCCTGTTTAAGGCGGATGTAAGCATTAAATCAACATTAAAAGTTGACTTTATCAATTGATTCATCTAAATTACTCATCTTAATGGCAGTTTCATACAGCAAAGTTATACTTATATTATTACATAAATAATTATTTGTAGAAGCGGCCCAGTTTAATAGATTCAAGATATACAACCGAACCCGGTTCGGTTGAATACACCAAGATATACTGGGCGTATAGTTCATTTTACAAATCTTGATGACATGTCTGTCATAGGAGCGTATAGTTCCTGATATCAAGGCATATTAGCCAAGATATACGGTAAATCCTATACCTGCGTCTAGTACTCAAATCAATTAAAACATTACTCGAAATAGTTAGAAATAGTAGAGGGGGTACCCGCAACATTGATGTTTTCAACAATGTAAAGAACATTGTCTTCGGTGATCTCTCCCTTCTCCTTAGCTTCAAGAATGTGATCAATCGCGCATTTTATCTGGTTGTTATCCGCTTTCTTCGTGCTTGCAAGCTTCCTGTTTACAGCCAAAAAAGAAACCTAAATTATAGGTTCAATTTAAATGCCGAAATTTGAAGATAAGTTATCAATACTTACTTCCTTTCATCAACAAAGTAGTCCTTGAACAGTTGAATCCTTTTCTCCTTAACCTCCTTACACAATTTCAAATAATTTCTCAAAAACGGCCTCAAAATGGGGATGAAATCGTGTTAAAAATATGTTCAAATATAATTCATATGTTAACTGGATAATGTTATTGGGCTACTTGTTTGGTTCAGTTAATGGGCTAAGTTATTTAGTCCAGCCCAAATCATGTTGGTTCGTTTTATTGAGTTGGTTGTTATTGGGTTGTTATAACCCGGGTATAAACTAACCCGAGTCAAAAGGTTGTTGAGATATTATTTCAGGATCTAATCATAGCCGTTGGATGGATTGTTGATCAATGGTTGAGGATTGTTCTCGAGAACAGCTTACGAAGCTTCCAGGCCTACTATATATAGATTATTGTTTCTCTCTCTTGGCATATTATTCGTTTTATTCTCTCTGTATCGTCGTCTTCACACAGTTGTATCTAGGGTTTCTATCAGTCTTATTGAGTCTGTATTGTCCTTAGTGTCTTGTAGAGAGAGTAGATCTCCTGGTGATTGTATCCAGGTGGTGTGGTTATCAATCTGTGATAACCTGGTGTTGGTGGTCTGATCGTGTCGTCATTCTAGTCTGTAAGTACTTGTATTGATTTGTACTTTACAAATCTGTGATATCAACTGATCTAATCAATCAGTTGATACTTACAGTTGTTGATTTAGAATCTCTCTATTTTGAGAGATTCAGGGTATTGGGGGGTGTTTTTCTTGGTTTGGGTTAATAAGATTTTCAGTCATCGTTTTGTCGCCTAAACCTTGTGTTCTTGTTCTTATTGTCTTGAGTTTGTGTTGGCTCAGTCTTGTTTGTAGTTTGTATGGTTAGATTCATAAAATTTTACATGGTATCAGAGCGATAGGCTCTCTTATCATTGTGGTTTTTTTGGTTCTGGTGTCTTCCGCTGTGATTCTGTGTCATTTATTGTTAGTTTCATTCTATTAGTTGGATTCTGCTGGTTTCCTTCTTTGTATTGCAGGATCTCTGAGGTCAACGATTGTTGGCAAGGATCTGTGTGGTGATTGGAGTGGATTGAATATTATTTGCTTCAATTGCACTCACAACTCTATACCCTAAGTGAAGGTATAGGTTGTGAGTTTGGCGAAACCCTAACTTGGGTTCCCCCTCACTGTGAGATTGTTCTTTGTTGGTTTTGTTTCCTATTTTGTTGTGTCTAGGGCAAAGGCCGGGTTAGGAGGACCGGAATTGTGCCAACTAATTGGTGTCTTGTGTGGTTTGTATTGGTTGTGATCTGTTTGTTTTTTGTTTTTGGTTTGTATTAGTCTTTGTATTAGTTACTATATATATAGTTAATAAGGGACTCCTGTGTTAAGATCTGGGTGGGCACCTATGAGTGATGAACCCACCATCTGAACACTGACACAGCTTCGTCCTATTAGGGTTTATATACTCTGGTTTTTTGATTCTTGTGTTGTTCCATTGTTGTGCTGTTCCTATTCTGTGTATTACTTGTTGATTTACCATGTCTGGGCAAGAAGGACCACAAGGACCTCAAGGTCCTCAGGATCCTGCTCCATCAGATCTAGTGAATATCACTGGTACACTTATAAGTAAACTGGATATAAGTGATCCACTTTACTTACATCCCAGTGATACTAGTGGTCTGACTATTATCAGTATCAAGTTGAAGGGTACTGATAACTATTCTGTTTGGTCTAGTTCTATGAAACTTGCTTTAGAGGCTAAAAATAAATATGGTTTTATAGATGGTTCATGTGTTAAACCTAATGATAATGAAGTACTGGCTAAACAATGGGATAGGTGTAATTCTGTGGTCTTATCATGGCTGTTAAACTCTGTTAGTGAAGAACTTTACTTAGGACAAGTTTTTTCAAAACTTGCTAGTGAGGTTTGGTATGACTTAAAAGAAACTTATGATAAGGTTGATGGATCTGTTGTGTTTAACTTGTATCAAAAGATAAATAGTGTTAAACAGAATGGGAGTACTGTGTCTGAATACTACCACAAGTTAAATACTATGTGGAAGCAATTGGATGCTATTCTGCAATTGCCTACTTGCACTTGCAATGCATCTAAGGACTTTAATGACTTCAGTACTCTCATAAAGCTAATGCAATTCTTAATGGGTCTTGATGATGTTTACCAACCAGTTAGGACCACCTTGTTGACCAGAGAACCATTACCTAGTGTTAAAGCTGCTTTTTCTGTTATATCTAGAGAGGAGTCTCACAGGGGTTCCAGTGGGACTTCCAAAGGACAAAATGTTGCTTTTGTTTCTAAAACTAATCAGGCTTTTGATAATAAAAGGAAACCTAATAGGGGACCTAATCCTAACCTAAAGTGTACCCACTGTAATATGCTGGGGCACACTGTTGATAGGTGTTATGAACTGGTTGGTTATCCACCAGGGTTCAAAAAGAAACCTGGTGGACAAAGTGTTAAGAGCAACATGTCTACTAATACTTGTACGACTAATAGCAGACAGGGGGTGTCCCCTGTGACTGCTGCCAGTAGTTCTTCCTTACCTTTTTCAGCAGAACAAGTATCTAAGCTGCTGAGTCTGATAAGTGAGAAGAACGTGAATGATACTCATCACTCCAATGTTGGAGGTAAGAGTGTGGTTCTAAATGGTTTTTCTAGTATGTCTTGTCTGTCTAAACTTGAAAAACTTTTTAAAAATTTTTCAAATTGTTCTAGTTTAGTTAAGAACCTTATAAGTCAAAGCTGGATATCAGACTCTGGTGCAAACCAGCACATGACCAGTGAGGACAAGGACATGTATAACTGTGTTGATGTATCCAGTTATGACTTAAAGGTTAAACATCCCAATGGGACTAGTGCTAAGGTTACCAAAATAGGTGATATCAACCTTGCTAATGGTGTTGTTTTATATGATGTGTTTTATGTGCCTGACTACTGTGTGAGTCTTATGTCTGTTCACAAGCTTGCTAAGGATAGTAAGCTGTCTGTTTTGTTTGATGAACATAGTTGTTATATCCAGGATTCCAAGTGCAAGAGAATCCTGGTGACTGGTAGGCAAAGTGAAGGCCTATACTTTATTGGTGAAAGTGTAAGTTCATCAAATGTTTGTTTTAATAGCACATGTGACACTGAGTTGTGGCACAATAGGCTTGGTCACCCCTCTGATCAGGTCTTAGCTATTTTAAGAGATAGTCTTGGTATTAATAGTAAAGAAGTTAAACCATGTGAAATATGCCATAAGGCAAAACAGACTAGGTTACCTTTTCCACTTAGTGACCATAAAACCAAAGACTTAGGTGATATAATTCACCTAGATGTATGGGGTCCTTATAGGGTAACAAGTAAGGAAGGGTATAAGTATTTCTTAACTATTGTTGATGACTATTCCAGAACTGTGTGGTGTTTTATGTTAAAACATAAAGGTGAAGTGTTTGAAAGTATAACAGAATTTTATGAACTTCTTAAAACACAGTTTAAAAGGAGTATAAAAGTGTTTAGGAGTGATAATGGTACTGAATTTACAAATAATCAAATGAATGTGTTTTGTAAAACAAAAGGTATCATACATCAAACTACATGTGTGTATACACCACAACAGAATGGAATAGTGGAAAGAAAACACAGGCATCTCTTAAATATGGCTAGGGCATTACTGTTTCAGAGTGGGTTACCACTTAGATTTTGGTCTGAATGTGTGTTAACTGCTACTTATTTGATTAACAGGCTTCCCTCCTCTGTGTTGTCTGGAAAAAGTCCTTTTCAAGTTGTATATGGGTTCCCCCCCACCCTCAGTCACTTAAAAGCTTTTGGTTGTCTATGCTTTAGTACTGTATTAAATGAATCTGATAAATTGTCTAGTTGTGCAGAAAAATCTGTTTTAATAGGATATTCTAGTGTTAAAAAAGGTTACAAATTATGGAATTTAGAAAGAAAACAAGTAGAATATTCTAGGGATGTTAGGTTCTATGAGGAAATATTTCCATTTAAAAACAGTATTGAAAATATTGAACCTAACATAGTTTTTGACAACTTAAACCATATTAACTTTTTTGATAATATTGAGGATAGTAATACTGAAAGTAATAAAGTGACTGAGGGGTCTAAACTTCCCGATGATGAAGGGGGAAACAAAGGTTCTCAGGCCAAGTCTACTAGTCAGCAACCAGGATTCAATCCCAGGGCTGACACAGACTTTGACTTAGGTCAGCAGTCTAACCCAGGTAGAGTTGAACCTGAGGAGGCTGACCATAATGTGGATATGGCCGATGAAGAGACCATTCCACCTGAGGGAAGTAATATTAGGAAATCTAGTAGGATGTCTAACTTTCCTAAGAGATATGATGAATATGTAGTTGAAGGGAAAGTCAAATATGGAGTTGAAAAAGTAGTTAATTACTCTAATCTGTCTTTTGAAAATAAAAGTTTTGTTTCTATGTTAAATAAAACTGTTGAGCCTTCATCTTACTATGAAGCTGCCAAAGATCCTAAGTGGATTGAGGCAATGAATAGTGAGATGGAAGCATTACATAGGAATAATACTTGGATTATGTCTGATTTACCTGCTGGTAGAAAACCAATAGGGTGTAAATGGGTGTATAAAATTAAGTACAAATCCAATGGAGAGATTGAAAGGTACAAGGCCAGACTGGTTGCCAAAGGGTACAGCCAGAGAGAAGGTCTGGACTTTGGTGAAACCTTCTCTCCGGTTGTAAAGATGGTTACCATAAGAACTGTCATTAGTTTGGCAGTTCAGAATGACTGGAACTTGTATCAACTGGACATTAATAATGCCTTTCTATATGGAACCATAACTGAAGATGTGTATATGGTTCCACCAGAAGGATATTATTCCAAGGATGATAACAAAGTTTGTAAATTAGTAAAGTCTTTGTATGGCCTTAAACAGGCTCCAAGAAAATGGAATGAAAAATTAACTAAAGTTTTAAGTGAAATAGGCTTTAGTCAGAGTGTGTGTGATCATTCTATGTTTGTTCTGTCTAAGGAAGAAATCTTCCTTGTTTTACTTGTGTATGTGGATGATATTATCATAACTGGTAATAATCTTACTGAAATTGAAAAAGTTAAAAAGTTTCTAAGCACTAATTTCCTTATTAAAGATTTAGGGAAATTAAAATACTTCTTAGGAATTGAAGTTTTATATGGGGACAAGATCTTATGTCTGACCCAGAGGAAGTATTGTCTTGAACTCCTTAATGAGTTTGGATATCTAGGGTGCAAACCTGTTCAAAATCCTATTGAACAGAGTTATGTTATGAACTCTAGAAATGATAAAAATAATGTTGTTCTTAGTAATATAACTGGATTCCAAAAATTAATTGGAAAACTTATCTATCTATCTTTGACTCGTCCTGACATCAGCTATGGTGTTCAGTACTTGAGTCAATTCATGCATCAACCTACCAAGGGTCATCTTCAGGTTGCCTTAAGGTTGTTAAGGTACCTGAAGGAGTCTCCTGGAAAAGGAATCTCATTTTCCAAAACTGAAGATTTTCAGTTAATGGGATTTGTTGATGCAGATTGGGCCAAGTGTTTGGTAACCAGGAAGTCAGTTACTGGTTACTGTATTTTTCTGGGAAATTCATTAATTTCCTGGAAAAGTAAAAAACAAAACACTGTCTCTAGATCATCAGCAGAAGCTGAATATAGAGGAATGTGTTCAGCTGCATGTGAATTGATGTGGCTTAAGAACCTTTTAAGTGAATTAAAGGTTGAAGTGAAGTTGCCACTAAAGTTATTGTGTGATAGTAAAGCTGCTATATCTATAGCAGCAAATCCAGTGTTTCATGAAAGAGTGAAACATTTTGAGTTAGATATTCATTTCCTTAGGGAAAAGATAGCTAATGGTATTATTGAAACCATAAAGGTTAGTTCTGAAAACCAAGTGGCTGATGGTTTTACCAAAGGGCTTGGTATAGTTCAGCATAGAAAGTTTTGTTCAGACTTGAAAATGCTGGACATGTTTAAACATATGAATTAAGGGGGCGTGTTAAAAATATGTTCAAATATAATTCATATGTTAACTGGATAATGTTATTGGGCTACTTGTTTGGTTCAGTTAATGGGCTAAGTTATTTAGTCCAGCCCAAATCATGTTGGTTCGTTTTATTGAGTTGGTTGTTATTGGGTTGTTATAACCCGGGTATAAACTAACCCGAGTCAAAAGGTTGTTGAGATATTATTTCAGGATCTAATCATAGCCGTTGGATGGATTGTTGATCAATGGTTGAGGATTGTTCTCGAGAACAGCTTACGAAGCTTCCAGGCCTACTATATATAGATTATTGTTTCTCTCTCTTGGCATATTATTCGTTTTATTCTCTCTGTATCGTCGTCTTCACACAGTTGTATCTAGGGTTTCTATCAGTCTTATTGAGTCTGTATTGTCCTTAGTGTCTTGTAGAGAGAGTAGATCTCCTGGTGATTGTATCCAGGTGGTGTGGTTATCAATCTGTGATAACCTGGTGTTGGTGGTCTGATCGTGTCGTCATTCTAGTCTGTAAGTACTTGTATTGATTTGTACTTTACAAATCTGTGATATCAACTGATCTAATCAATCAGTTGATACTTACAGTTGTTGATTTAGAATCTCTCTATTTTGAGAGATTCAGGGTATTGGGGGGTGTTTTTCTTGGTTTGGGTTAATAAGATTTTCAGTCATCGTTTTGTCGCCTAAACCTTGTGTTCTTGTTCTTATTGTCTTGAGTTTGTGTTGGCTCAGTCTTGTTTGTAGTTTGTATGGTTAGATTCATAAAATTTTACAAATCGCCATAGTTGTACTCGAAGCTCTGCGCCAATCGACTCCTCTCACCGTTCAACGCCTTGAGTTTCAAAAACAAGGGATCATCTTCACTTTCAAATCTCCTATCGAACATGATTCTGAACATGTTGTTGTACATCATCAGCTGTAACCGTCTCCGGATCACGATGCCTTGTGTCGCTGCCGCTGGATTCTTTTTCACGTCCTCCACAACCGCCGCTGCCTCATCCTCCCACCCGTACCTATTTCAGCAATTAATCAAAGCATAACTGACTTAATTGATCAAATAACAGAATTAATCATTCCGTAACCAAATCAAACGATTTAACCAAATCGAATTATCTAACACCCCGAGCAATTAATGGAACAGTTGAACTTAAACGAACCAACCTAATTGAACTGAATTAGGTAAGCTACTGTATGACATGCGGAGAAAGTTATATTAAGTTATCCGGATACGGCTAGAGCACAACCGATTTAAATAAAACCAACTAAGTAACTAACCTGTACTGCTGAACAACTTTGTTGGTAAAAAAGGGGACAGTCATAATCCGTCTCATTTTCCGCCAATGCTCCCCATAAACAGTGAACACCATATCCTGTCCTTTCCCAGTAAAGATATCAAAGACAACATTACGGGTACGAGAACCAAACTCAACTCCCTGGGTATGGAGCACATCTTTAGCAAGATCAGGAGATGAGACAACCACAAGGTTACGTTGACCCATACGCAGAAGAAAGATCTCACCGAACCTTTTGGCAAGGTCGGTTAGGTTACGGTGGTTAAGATCATCGCCGACTTGGAGCCAGTTGCCGAATATGGGAACCGGAATGGGGCCGGGAGGGAGCTTGAATTTCTTGCCACGGAGTTTGGATATTATTATTGCGCCTATTATGGCGGCGAATAAGGCAATGAGGGTTTTCTCTATCAGGAGAAGATCCATCTTGTTGTTTTGTTTAAGTGGTTTTGTCTGGAGAAATGCTAGTTTTATAGATAGAGGGGGGTGACGGATAGATGGATGGGGTTAGGTGGAGGTAGAGGTTGTGTTGAGTTAGTCAAACGGCTAACGGCGTCATCTAACTTTCACGTTAATCTTACCAATTCTTTTTTCCATATTTTACATTGTTTTATGTATATAACTGGATTATACATTGGAAGCGTCCTGCAGTTGGGAAATCTAATATAACACATCAATTTTACATGTAAGATAGACTAATGCGCTTCACATTTACATGCAGGAGCCTAAAACAATTAGCAATGTATATCTCTAATGTTCACACATAACCTAAAATAGTGTATAACTTCCTTGTTAACACTTAACCTTAAACAATATAATTCTATTGTTAACATGTAACCTAAAATATTGTATAACTCTAATACTAATATCTAACTTAAAACAATATACAACTAATCATTTAAATAAGAATGAAAATGTATATTAAAAAGAAAATATATGTTTGGATGAGAAGCAGGGTCAGAAACAACTAGTGTAGGTGTGATTGAAATAGTGATCTTGAAGATGTAACTTTTTTTTTTGGAAATGGTGATTTTAACCTATTCTGCTCTGAATGAAAATAGAATTCATATTTACTGGTTTAAACATAATTAGTGACTTGCATATACATGATTAATAAATTACTTGAACACGTTATGCTTTTTTTCCTGTATGAACAAAACCCCACAAAAAAACAGTCGTTTTTTTCTCCGTTTTTTATATTGCACTATGATACTCGTCGAAAAGATAATAAAACACTTGTTAATTTGGTGTGATATTTTTCTTTAAAAAATCTCGTATATAAAAGATATTAACGTTTAAAGATTATGGGAGGAAACACTAGAGAGAAAAATCCAATTTTGATTTTAATTTTGTTTACCTAAAATTACCTAATGCCACATGGCATGCCTCAAGGGAGGTTGGTCTTTTTAAGTGCCATGTGAGATTTATTGTTTTCAATTATTATAATAGATAGATAATACAGTTACATACAAGCCGAGTTACTCAATCTTGGCTTGAAAAAAGCTTCAAATGAGTTGAGCATATAAATAAACTCGTCTAGCAAACGAGCTCGAGCTTTAGTTATCGAGCTTGAACTTGTGAGCCTAAACGATACCATTATATATATATATATATATATATATATATATAATGGTATCGTTTAGGCTCACAAGTTCAAGCTCGATAACTAAAGCTCGAGCTCGTTTGCTAGACGAGTTTATTTAAAAAAAAAAAACGGTCGGGAAGTTAGAGTTTCCATATTTTACATTGTTTTATGTATATAACTGGATTATACATTGGAAGCGTCCAGAAAACGGTTTTTATTTTTTAAAAAAAAAAAACGCTCGGCGCTTTTTTGATTTTTGTGGCTCAAAGTGCTTAGAATTATGTATATTACATGCCCTAAAATTTTCAGGCCCTAAAAAGCTCGGGAAGTTAGAGTTTCCACGGTTTTCACCTAATATAGGGTTTTCCATGGATACTTACTTACACTATATATATATATATATATATATATATATATATATATATATATATAGGGTAAGGTTCTAGAGGAAACCCTAAATATTTGAGGAAACTTAATAAACTCTACCACAACCATTGATCAAGCATGATCAATGGTTGTGGTTAATGGTCCCACCATTTGATTAAACCAATGCCACATTTATTGTATTATAATGCAAGATGGGTAGAATTGGTATTTTCCTTGCATTATGATGCCACTTGATGCTGCCAATGTCATGTCATGTCAGTCTCTCTCTCCTCTTTCTATAAAATGTAATACAATGATCATATTTTCATATACCAAAATTCAAATTACACTCTCTACATTATCTCCCTCTCTCTCTCTCTCAGGCGATATACCTGCTATGAAGAAGACGAACAGAGTAGGAACAGGAACAAGGAACAATGTAATATGCGAGCATTCATGTGGAGCATGACGTCTAAAAGTAGACGCTGGAAACATGATCGTTCTTTTGAAAGGTATGGTTTTCATTGTTTGTTTCTTCCTATCATGTTTCATCCTATTGTGTTTCATCTTTATATAAATACACATAAAAAACGATTATAAATGTATCCTATTTTGGGGGTTTTGTTTTGGGTTCTGTTAATAGTGGTATTTTGCATAAAAAATAGTTGGGTTTATGTATATGATGATGATGATAGAGTTTAATTTATAGTTGTTATAAGGGTTAACAGTGGTTTTTTTTTGTTAGGGGGGGGGGGTTACATAGTTTTGGGTTTTGTAATAGAGGGTACAGGGAGGTCTTGATAGTGTTCATACAATTAGTGGTTATGTGTATGACGATAGGGTGATGATCATTCTTTGTTATTATTGTTACAGGCGAAAGAAAAGGGACAGATCCGCTAAGAGTGTGGTTATTCTATCGGATGACCCCACGAGCCGAAAGGTATGATTTTGGGGGATTTCATTCCTGATTATTGATTTATTTTATAAAAAAATGCATAAAAGTAATTGGTTGATATGTTACATACAGAAGAAAAAAAAAGGATCTGGTAACATGTGTTAATAATTTTGCTAACCTATGTTAATTTGCAGGTTTGTTTTATAGAAAAGATGGGGCTGGGGAGGCGAGTGTACAAGTTTGTTACTTGTGTTATGAAGTAAGTCATTATCTTGGTTGTTTTTTTATAACGATTTTGCGGGTTTCATTCTTGATCATTGATTATTTTTATATAATAAATTATACATAACAATGTATAGACCCACACTGTATATTGAGCTGGTGGGGCAAAAATTCTTGATCATTGGTTTAAGTTATAGTTGTTACAGGGTCAGGGTGGGTCAAAAAGTTTTGTTATTGGTTTTTTGCTAGTGTTCATACAACTTGTGTTTATGTATATAATGATATGAGGATGATGATATTTTTATATTGATGTTACAGGCGAAAGAAAAACCAAAGATCTGCTAAGAGTATTATTGTTGTATCGGATGACCCCACTACCAAAACAGTAGGGTCAGATGACACAAGACATGAAAGCTTGGGAGATGCCAAACGTGTTCTAGGTATGCAGTAAAAATGAAGGGTAATGAGATAATATGTGTCTAGTAGCTTAAAATGTTTTCTAGTATCTTAAGTGTGTTGTTATTCTACCGGATGAACCCACGAGCCGAACGGTAGGGTCGGATGACACCGGATGTGAAAGTTTGGGAGATGCCTAACGTGCTCTAGGTATGTACTAAAAACTGAAGGGTAAAAATAGGAGAGTAATGAAATTAAAGTTGTCTAGTATCTTAAAATATTGTACATGTGTTAATAATTTTGCTGTACATTGTGCTTAATTTATCATGTGGTAACATTTACTGATAATTTTGCTGTACATTGTGCTTGATTTATCATTTTGCTAACATGTGTTAATTTTCAGGTTGTTACTTGTTTTATAGAAAGATGGGGCTGGGAGGCGAGTGTACAGGTTTGTTAAATGTTTTACTAAGTAAGTCGTTATCTTGGTTGTTTTGTTGATAACATTTAAGCTACACAATGTTAATGACGTCTAACAAAATTCTTAACTTATGTTAATGACGTCTACCCACAAATGCAGTGAGCTTTTGTTTAGAAGCGTTGGTAATGTGGAGGCCACTCGTAGTATGTTAAAGTCTCTCAGGCCGCGTATGCACGTGTTGGATGGTTAATCAATGGTTGGGCTGAGGTTTTAACCTATGAAGAGACGTTCAGATCAGATGAAGTGTATTTGCACCTCTTTGTCAGGACAAAAGCAGTGGTAAGTAGAAAGGATTTACCAGTTGTAAGTAGGTTCCAAAATATCACATGTGGTAAGTAGAAAGGATTTATCAAATGTTCTTAATGGAAACCCAGTTCCCATGGATGCTCTACGATAAAGATTGTGACAAGAAGAAGAGGATGAGCAAGTTCGCTAGTAACATGAGAGCTGCCCTGCCTGTGTATCAAAAGAATGTTGACTTTAAGAAATAAGACCTTGTATTTTTAATGTATAATATACTGTTACATTGTTATGTGTTTTGGTAACATATGCATGTCATGTGTAAGATTTGGTAACATATGTATTAGTAAACTGTTAATATATGTATGGTTGATGATCAAACTTATGGTAAACGACTTAAGTATTAGTACACTGTTAACATATGTATCTTGTCTTGTGTAAGATTTAGTGACATATGCGTGTCTTTTCCCAGCATGTTAACATATGTATTGTGACTTGTATTGGATATCACAAATATGACACACTTGGAAATGGTGATAAAAGAAACATTAAGACTACACCCTCCTGCCCCTTTACTAGCATATGCATTGTGACCTGTGTATGTTTTGGTAACATGTGTTGGTAGCTTGGGAAAACGTCATTTCCGGTAAGTGGGACAAGTTTGGTTTGATAAGGATCCCTTGTTTTAGTTACCTAACAACCCTATGTATGTCTTTTAGAAACCTACTAACATATATATGTCTTTTGTCGGATAAACGACCTAAAAATTTAAAATACATGGATCTCCATATGTATGTCTTTTAGAAAACCTAATAACGTATAAATATGTGGTAACAAAAACAAGGTACACGGATCTCCAAATTTGAATATATTCAAAGGTAAAAAACTTTAAAAGTTATTGAACAACTGGAAAAATAGGTAAACTTAACACATGTTATATTCTCATTCCCCTTTGCAACGTCAATGATATTTTTGGCCGACCAACTATTTTCAATCAACATTGAGTGTAACAAATTAATTTCATATAAATCTAAATAATTAAAAAGATGATACAAAACTATCATAAACTAACATAAAAGAACACATTATGCTTCATTCTTTAATAGTCATCTTCGGTGTTATGCTTCATTCCTTATTAGGCATCTTCGGCTTCATGTTTCAATCCTTTGCACTCCATCTCTAGTCGATCCTTGTGCGAAGTAGCCGGCTTGAAATCCGGCGGTTGTTCATAGAACCTCCTACATTAATTATTTTTATTAATTAAACATTTGTAACTAGCAAATGTTAACTGGGTCAATTTGGGTGTTAGTTGGACATATACTAACATGTGTTAGCATCACTAACACATGTTAATTGAACCCTAGCACATGTTAGCTGGGCATATACTAACATGTGTTAGCATCACTAACACATGTTAATTGAACCCTAACACATGTCAATTGGGATAGATTCATCAGTAGGCACCAATACAAACATGTGTTAGCATCACTATCACGTGTTAATTGAACCCTGACACATCAGTAAGCACCAATACAAAAAAATCAAAACCTTAACACATGTTATATATTGAAATAGTAAATTAGTTAAACTTAAATAATTATCACGTTAATTTGTGAACATCATATTAATAACGTATGCCACATGAGCCCTTTAAACCATGTTAGTTGGAATCCTTAAACACATATTAACACATCACTAACATGTGTTAACATGCATATGCTAAAAGAACAAAAAAAAAAAAGAACACGTAAAATGTATATTTATTTAAGAAAACGATAAAAACGATCATAACAATCAACAATAAAACGTATCAAAAAAACGTTTTATACAAACATAATTATTTGTGAATGATAAAAAAACTATCCTAACAACATAAAAAGATCTTGCTATGCTTCTTTCTTGATGCCCATCTTCATCTTTAACACAAACACCTCGTCACCTGCAAAAAGGATAACACGTGTTAGTTGGGCATATACTAGCATGTGTCACCATTACTAACACGTGTTAATTGAACCCTAAAACATGTAAATTGGGATAGATTCATCAGTAGACACCAATGCAAACATGTGTTAGCATCACTAACACATGTTAATTGAACCCTGACGCATC
Organism: Ambrosia x helenae; assembly: GCA_030844895.1. Lineage (NCBI taxonomy): Eukaryota > Viridiplantae > Streptophyta > Magnoliopsida > Asterales > Asteraceae > Ambrosia > Ambrosia x helenae. The sequence continues at coordinate 8,262 of JAUTDX010003726.1, read as the reverse complement.
AGTAAGCACTAATACAAAAAATCAAAACAATCATACAGAATAACATATATACAAGAAATATAAAGTAAAAATTGTTAGAGAAAAATCAAAAGATATACCAAGAAAATAAAAACACATTTGCTATTTAACACATGTTAATTGAACCCTAACACATGTTAATTGGGATAGATTCAACTCCTAATTTAGAACTAAAAGACCTTAAACCAAAAATATGCAATAAAGCATATTTACCCAATTTAAAAAAGATGATCTTTTTAACATCAAATCTAACATAAACAACATAATAATAATAATAAAATAAATATATAACCCACATATGCATGCAATGCACATGTTAAGCTACTGTAAAAAGCAGAGACATTATGTTCATTCTAACTATGTCATCCCAAGTTCATTCTAACTATGGCAAAACGCTCTGTAAACTAGGTTTTCACCATGACCACCGCCACTCAAGATCCACTATCACTACCACCGGGATCGACCTCCACACCTTCAACTTCATTAAAGGGAGAAAGCTCTTATGAAGTTTTTAGAGAAAGAAAGATATAGAGAGGGGAGAAGAGAGATGTAAGATGAATCTGATTTTGAAAATTTGAAAGAGAGAGAAAGAGAGAGAAAGAGTGAGAGAGGGGGAAGAGGACTTATATGGGGATTATGATTAATCTCTCTCCAAAGTCAAATCAACTATAATAATATCTTTGCTAAAATTACCTAAATAACCTTCTAAATATAATATGGAGATAATGTTTGTTGGTGATGTGGCTCAATCTTGGCCAAGTATTGAGTTTCCTATAGTTTTCTCAAAAATCAAGGTTTTCTCTCAATACTTCCCCTATATATATATAGTATATGAAGAAAACCCAATTTATAGTGTAAACTATGAAAACCCATCTTATGGTTTGGAATGAGCCACATCACCCAAGAAAATAATGATTTTATATTGTAAGCAATGGTATATTTGTAAAGTAACCTTCATGTCAACATCAATCTCAAGCCTAGTTTTTATTCTCTCTGGAAACAAGTATATACAAACCATCATTTCCCTCACCTCACAAACTCCCATATACATACATCACCCCAAGTTTGAATTTTCATTATCCTTCCTCACCAATTTCTCTAAAAATGGATTTCAATATCTAGAATGAACAACCGTCGATCATCAACTCTCCTCCTCGTTGTCTTATTCATAACAATTTCGCAGTTGATGCGTATCACCCTATAATGGATTTCAATAACCCTGCTGGACAACAGACGATCATTCTAGGTGCTCCTCAAATTGGTATTCGTAGCAATCCCCAGTTGATGATGTTCCAACAGGTATATGGTTCGATTCATGTGGTTGATGTTTTTTTTTACATTTTTACTTGTAATGAAGATCAGTATGTGTATGAAGGGTTTATATGGTTTTCTGCATTTTTGACGGAGTTTGATGATGGGGAGCCTTCATCATTCGTTGTTGATCATGATTGACGTGTTGATGGTGAAGGTTAGTTGTTTTCTCCTCTTTTTTAAGCTGTACTTTTTATTAGGTTTTGTAGTTGTGTTATGTTTAGTTGGTTGTTGTTGTGCTACAAGGTACTGTTAAGGTTCAGGTTACTGTTTTGTGTGCATGTTAGACATTTCGTCCATATTAAATATTTCGAGTTTAAAGTTTTTGTACATGGTACATTTTGTTTCGTTTTTTAGTATTGTTTTTTTTTGTATATGCATAAGTTTTTGATCTTGAAGTTTTTGTCTAAGTGTCCATTTAGAATGTGATGATTTGCTGGTAACACAGGTTTACTTAATACATTTTTGTTTTCGCAGCTGAGAACAAAGACCCGCCATCGCATTACTTGATTGAAACTCCTGGTGGAACTAGGTTTTGGATTCCAAATGTTGTTCTGAAATACGTTCCTACTACTGGTCAATCATTTGGCAGCTTTGAAGAAGTTGTTAGGATGTATACAGATTATGCCGACCATGCTGGTTTCTCAGTGAGGAAAGAGCAGACCAAGGTATGGAAGGGTATCACGACACATAAATATCTTTGGTGCAACAAAGCTGGGAAGCCACATAAAGGAATGGTGTTTGACACATTATCTGAGGAAGCTATAAGTCATAGGAACACCACGTTCATTCAGTGAGATTGTAAAGCTCACTTGTTAGTGCGGTTTTGTACTAATACATCAAAATTCGTGGTTCTTACTTTTAATGAGGTGCACAATCATGAGTTGGTCGACAATATGAATCTTGACCTAAAAAAGATATCGAGGAAGCTTACATTTGCTACCAAACAGTTTATTCACCAGATGAGTCTCAATCAAATTAGCCCTGTGAAGGCGCATAGGTGTCTTGTATCAATCAAAAGGGGCCACCACAATGTCAATGGTACCTTAATCGACTTCAAAAATTTCAGCAAGAATTTGAGAATTTTTGTTGGTGATCGGGATGCACAGTTATGCCTTGAAAGATTGCGTCATCGTTTTCAAAACTTGCTAGATTTCTTTTTTGACTTCATCGTTTCTGAAGGGCAATTGAGAAATGTATTCTGCGTTGACGAGATTTCGAAGTTGAACTATAAAGCTTTCGGTGATGTGGTTTCGTTTGACACCACATACCATACCAACGGGTTAACACATGTTACCCTCTATATAATGTAACTTTTTAACACATGTTACCCTCTATATAGTGTGACCTGTTAACGCATGTTAAAAAAGACTTATCATATCTAACATTTCTTACCTATAGGTACAATTTGATATTTGTGCCATTCATTAGGGTTGACCACAATAAGCAGTGTGTGACATTTGGTGTCGGGCGGCTATGCAACGAAACGGTTGAATCATACAAATGGTAACTCCAAGGATTCCTTAAGGCACATAAGACGCAACCACAATTGGTATTGACGGACCCGGCAATGAGGCAGGCGGTGATGCATGTTTTCCCAGAGTCACGTCACAGGTTATGTATATGGCACATTATGAAAAATCTCCCTTTAAAGGTATATATAACTTTTCATGGTATTAACATATGTTATCCTTGCAATGACATGTATGTGTGACATTTTTATGAATGTTCGCTCCACAGATTTCAGCCGACAAGCTAAAGCAAACTGAGCTAACGGCTAGCATTCATCAACTTGTATGTAACGTGTACATCAAGCCATCCACCTTTGAGAGTCGCTGGCAAGCGCTGTTGGAAACGTTTAGGCTGGAAGACCATGAATGGTTGAGAGAGATGCATGAGATAAGAGACCGATGGGTTCCGACATCTTTTCGGGACATTCCTATGTGTTATCTCATGAAGACTACTTCGCGTCTAACGCCCCAAAACCCGAACTTTAATTTAGTAGCGCGTTTTAATGTGTTATGGCATGGGGTGAAATAACTAAGTACTTATCCTAGAGAGATACACAAGTTATATAGAATTTCAATAAGGTTTGAGTCAATGTTGGACGGGTATCAAACTAGAAGGGCTGAATTTGGGAAGAACCAAAACTAAACACCACCTACATTTTGGTGGGAGGTTATATGCGACACACACACACACACACACACACTTCAGGAGAATGTGTGTGTTTGTGTATATGTGTGTGTGCCTTCTACCTCTAGTAAACAAGGGGAATGGAGATTTTGCATGTGTGATCTGAGATTGGAGAAGTGTTCATCACCTTCTAAGCATCAAGTAAGTATCCATTGTTTATCATGAAACTTCTTGGTTGAAGCTATTGGTGGGGTTTTGATGAACTAACCCTAAATTGGGTAAATTGTAAGTATTAGATGGCTGAATTCATGTTTTGATGCACTAATCTAGTGTCATTTATGATTTAATGATCTCAATTGGCACTTTGAGTTAGGGTTCATGTTCAAGAAAAAAATGGGGGTTTTTACCCATGATCATTCTTGATCAAATGTGATATATAGATTGAAAAGAAAGTGATGAATTGCTATGTTTGATAACTATTGAATGAAGGATATGTAATGTAGGGAAGAAATTGATGATTTATGTTATGAGCTATGAAAGTAGGCATGAAATGCTTGTACATGGTGTTTTAAATGTTGTATGCACACCATGTGTTTTGATGAAATGTCTAGATTAGTCTAACTTGTGAAATTGTAGGCAAGATTGGACAAGTATGAAAGTAATGTGATAATAGATATAATTGAAAGTGGATTAGCTTGAGAATTGTGCACTAGGGAGTATTCATGTAGGAATGTAGTGTTATGAGATACTCTTGGGCTATGTTGCTAATTGGAGATCATGAAGGCTCTAGTATGTATGGGAGGAAATGTATGAACGCATATGATAACCGTAGTGATCATGTGGTTGTATTTGTTCCGCAACATGTGAGTGTATTGTTATGGTGAAGTTCATATGGTCTAGTACACTAATATGGATATATGTTTCTAACTAGAAATTTTGAATGGTTGAAAGTTGACTTTCCACCAAGTCAATAATGTAGAATAACATGGTTAGGCTCCCAAACATGATTGTGTGATTAGAAATACTATGTGACGCATCACATGTTAGACTATGTGGCATATATGATAATAAGTGGTATTACATGATGTGAGAATAAATGTGGTTATGAATGTATGTTTAAGTATGATAGAAATTGACTAATGAAAGTCAATGTGATATTTGGTTGGGAATGGTTGTTAGTGTGAATGATCATGTATGCTAACTATGATGTGAACATGATGATATGAAAGGATAGGAAGGATGGGCTCAAGCATGGGGAGCTAATGGGTCAAGATGAGGCATGTAAACAAGCATGAACTTGGAGGACTTGAGGTAAGTGATTCTTATTCCATTTAGGATAATGAATCTTAACGTGTATTTATGTGTGCAAGTGGAATGGGAATCATGAAAGGCTGGAACGTTAATAATGATGCCTAGGTAAGGAAGGTAGCAATGGATTAAATGTAGTTTATTTATGCTCGAGAACAAATGAGTTATTGATAGGTATATAACTTAGCAAAATGATTTGTATGAATGTTACAAACCGAATGGGATGATTAAAATATGTCTTTTGAGGCTTCAAAATGGCTAAGGTTAAGTGAATATAGCTTTGGGGTATCAATATCTTTGATTTTGTGCGAAAATCCCAAAGTTTGTAGCGAAACCGACCAGGGGGCAAGGTCAGAGCAAGTCAGAGCACCTTGCGCTGACCTTCTGATGTGGTTAAACAGGGAGCGCAAGGTGGCCAGTGCACCTTGCGCTGGTGTGCACCAGCATGCGCTCCCCACTGGGTTTTGGTCCGTTTTTTGCATATTTAGATGTTTTGCTTATATGCGTAATCTGTATTCGCGTCCAATGCATCGGTAAGCATTGTTTGACTTCGTGAATGCGAGGTATAGACAAAATGAAGGGTAGTTGTATCTTGGACTTATGTAGGTTAAAACCGAAACTTAAGAATATGTTTTGGCTAGTACGAGAATGTTGTGAACGCATATGAGAATGTTGTGAACGCATATTATCAAGTATGTAACAAACCATAGAGGTTTTAAAGTGTTGCAATTGTGTGTTTTCATGTCTTGCAAGGATCCTAGTGGAGGTCTAGCTCTTTGATGGTAGTTATATATGATTGATATATGTGTATGTATGCTTATATATAAACACACAAGTGTGTAATTTTAGATGTTATGTAGAAATTTGTTAATTTGATTCCTAAACATCTTGATGGGTTCCTAGTAGGTAGAAATAAATGGTAGGACATGATGATACAATCATAGAGATTATGCAAGCATATGTATCATAACGTTGTTAACTGTCTTGTTATATAACTGATAAGGAATGTGCAGGTATGTTAAGATCAATCTTTAAAAGTTGGAAGTTACGATTCTGAGAACGGATCCAAGTTTGTAACCAGATGGATCCATACTCGCAAAAAGGGAGTTTGTCGTGGTCTTTTGGTTTTGTGGAAGTTATTTAATGTTGTTTGCGTATTATAAAAGTCACTTACCTTTCTAATGGTTTGGGTGTATGGTGACTGCATGTTATACGAGTCTTCCATTTGGGTGCATAATGGTTAAGGTCGTGCCAGGGCATGGATTGTACGTGGGCGCTTTCACATGATCAAGACTAAAACGGTTTGTGTGAACGCAATAGGATGAATGAATGTCGTAACGCCTGAAATATAAATTATAATGTTTTATTTATAAAGCACGAAATTTTCTAGTCCGTATTTTCCGCTGCACGTTTTCTGTAAATTGGTTATAGGGTGTTACAAGTTGGTATCAGAGCCCTGGTTTGAGTGAAATCTCGTACAAGGAAGTAAGTACTTGAACTCAAACTTGTGTGCTCTTGAAATCAGTGATACATACAATCCAAGACTCGATCGAGGCCCAAAGGTGTGCATTTGTGGATAATGAAGAGGTCTCAAGGACGCGATACAAGATAGATCTCGGAAATTTTGGAAAGGATAGAATGCTCGCAGGTATGTAGTATTAATACCTTGGTACCGGTGGGAGAGAATTCTCAGGGATGGAAAAATTTAGATGGAAAACAACCATGTTGTTAGGGAGGGAGATTGAAAAATGTACCACGAAGCTGAAAACCAGTCCCCAGGCATAAGGTAATGATTACATGAAGGCACGTGGATAGCATGTGGACTGCGCACACTGGCCAGTGCACAAGAAGCATGCGATGCACGTGAGACCATGAGAATCATCACAGGTATGCCTGGTAAAATTGGAAAGTAAGTGGTCGTGTGGGTGAATGGGTGGAGTGAAACTTAAATAAAAGTATGAATGAAGGGGGATTCCCTTAGAAGGTATCTAACTAAGCGTATGTATGTGGTGCCTATAAATTAATTATGACAATGAATGAATAAGTAACTAGACGTTAGTTGTGGGTAATGTAGACGACTCTCAAGTGATAGAGAGCAGTCTGTATCGGAAGAAATGGTTGGAATGAAAGGTTTGAGTCTGTAGGTAAGCACGATCAAATCTACATGAATGAAAGGTAGGAATGAAATGTTTGAGTCCGTAGGTAAGCACATATCAAACCTACATGATTGAAAGGTAGGAATGAAAGGTTTGAGTCCGTAGGTAAGCACGGATCAAACCTACATGAATGAAAGGTAGGAATGAAAGGTTTGAGTCCGTAGGTAAGCACGGATCAAACCTACATGAATGAAAGGTAGGAATGAAAGGTTTTGAGTCCGTAGTAAGCACGGATCAAACCTACATGAATGAAAGGTAGGAATGAAAGGTTTGAGTCCGTAGGTAAGCACAGATCAAACCTACATGAATGAAAGGTGGGAATGAAAGGTTTAAATCCGTAAGTAAGCACGGATCATACCTATAGGAATGAAAGGTTGAAATGAAAATCCCTAGGTACGCTCAGATTAAACTTATATGAGTAAAATCTAGAAATGAAAGATTTGCATCCATAGGTAAATACGGATCAAACCTATGTAAATTAAAGGTAGGAATTAAATATATGAATCCATATGTAAGCCCCTCCACTTACTCGTTAGTCGGCTTATCCTTGATAGCATAAAAATGTTGAATGACCTTAATGGGTCATTTGGGGGGAATTGTGGAAATGACCCTGAACGGTCAAATAGTGGAAATGTAAAAATATAGAATTACCCAAGTAAAGGGTTAGATTAGTTGGAATGTTATAGAAATATAGAATAGTTCTACGAAGCGGGTCATTTGGGTATGAATGAAGAAGAGAATACATTATTTTCTCTAACCAAGATAAGAACAAGTTAGTAACTTAATTTAGATATGCATGTTATGCGACGTGTAAAATGCATATATATATATATATATATATATATTATATATATATAAATGTGGTGGAAGATGGTAAGGCATGGTGTTAATGTGAGTCATTTTTAGAAAACCTATGGAAAACAAATGAAAGGTTGACCTGTTGAAAGATTCATACCTCCATATGCAGAAAATGAATGATGTTGTGAGATGCAAGAATGTGATGTAGGAATTATTACAAAGTAGTAGAGTATGGCGCAATTACCGTGAAAAGTCGAATTGTAGAAAATTAGCAAGATAGTGAAAGAAATGTAAGGATCTTGCATAGGAAAATGCAGTAAGTAATGTGGTATGGCACGTAAAATGGGAGATCAAGAAGGAAATGGATATAATTAGACATTATAGGGTGAAAGAAAAACTTGCATGGACCAATGAAGGTCAATTTTCATGAATGTAAGGTATACGTCTGACCATGATGTTGTAGATACGAATGATCGAATTTATGGGTATGATGAAATCCACAAGATAGGCGGTATGATGTTGATGAATTGGAACT
>JAUTDX010003725.1:0-32713 GCA_030844895.1 Ambrosia x helenae | reverse complement strand
ATATTGATACGTGTTTTAACATATATCAATTATTGTTCCGATAATACTTATAATGGTACCGATGTTTGGTCAATATCAATGCGGAACTTGAACTATTATACTTGGGAGATCAAAAGTCATGAGACCCATAAATATTTTTTCCTACAGCCAAGTTTTAGGTCAAGTCAAAAAAATAAAAACTCTAAATTCAATCATTCAAGTTACCATTTTCACATAAAACCCAATTTTAAAACAGACAAAGACAAGATGCGAAAGAAAGGAGATATCTGAATAAGAATCGCAACTCAACCCAACCAACGACCTTTAAGATCTTCAAACTCATCATTATGGATGTCAAATACAAAATTAGTACACATTAATCCTACAGTTCTTCAACTATACCTAAATTCCTAAATTAAGACATAAAACCTTAACTGATCAATGCAAACCTGGTCCCAATACCTTAACCGATCTAGAAACTGGTTCCAGTCTGACCAGTCGGTACGGTCCAGATTTCGAATACATGCTTTAGAAATTTGTAGCCATACTATTCAATCAACACCCTTTTAATTTTTACTAATATAATATTTGGTTTAGTTAGTGTGAGAAGCTGTTTTGTACGTGAAAAAGTCCTAATTCTCAACTACACATAAAAACACTCAAAATTCACATATGAATCTTAACTATAAAGAAGTAAATCAAATTGCATTGTATTGTGGAAATTATGGAAAAAGACGTGTTTATAATCATCTATTTCATGATGAAATTTTATTTTCGAGTGATTACAATATTGAAATATGTGACAACGGTTAAATACAAGAGAACCCATGTCAAATCACTTGTGTTAGTGGAGCGATGACTATTAAATATATACCATGCAATGTTGTAAAACAAGGCCTAGTTGAGCGATTACTTCCCGAGTACTCGTTTAAGGGTAGATCGCTGAGTTGAACGATTCTCCGAGAACTCCCCGCATAGGCTGATTTGACCCCCGAGTACTGCCCGCTATTAATCCGAGTACTCGCTCCAGGGTGGGTAAACCGAGTACAAGCCCAAACCGATTTTTGCAACACTGATACCATGATGATAAAACTCAGGGAAAGGGGTGCTTCACACTAATTTTTTTTTCGATTTTACCGATTTCTATCAATCCACCACTACCACATCACTTTTACTAATTCACTTTACGAAACCGTTTTTTTAAGGCAACATTTAACTGAAATGTTGTTTTTTTTTGTTTTCTTTTTAATAAAATGTTTAATTAAAAATAACATTATATTAACTAAAATAAAATACATTAAGTTAACATAAAAAAAATACAAAAAAACATTAATTTAAAGAAAACATACAAAAAATAATATAAAAAACAGTCAATATATATATAATTTTTTTCTTACGAAAGTAAATAAAGTTAAAATCTATGACATTTTTAGACTAAATAAATTTAATAAAGTAACATATTAAAAATAAATAAAAAAGTTTAGATCTATAGTCAAATAAACAAATTAGTATATATATTAAATGCTAACTGTCGACGCAACAGTGTCTGAACACATGGCAATCTGGTAATTTTTGTATCTGTTTGCCCTTCACCCCTAGTTATTTTAAATTATGAATATCCGGACATATACTTTTACTATATACCCATCTTCTTCACCATCTCTCTAAACCTCCATTTCTACTTCTCTGAGAGTACTCTCCCTTCCTTCAAGAATCTATCTATTTTTTTTAGTCCCTCTTCTCATTTGCAAAAGAAAAACACAAGAAAATAATAATTTGAAAATAAAACATATTCCCACAAACATCATCACGCCCTTTGCCTAGACCACGGAAAAGGTACATAAACCCACTGCCAGCACCACCGGCGCCCCTATTGCCATGCTGATAGTGAGGTACCCGTGATGGATACGGAAAGCGCCCCGTCCCCCTCATAACATGGTGTACTAGTGTAACAATTAGTGATAACCAGCTAAATATTTGGTTTCAAACTAATTACATCGATAATCTAATGAGGGGTGTTAAATATTTTGTTTCAAACCAATTAAATCGATAATCTAACCAAACTGAAATGCAAAGTCGATTTTCAACCACATTTGGTCTCAAGTTCAAATCCGATCTAAAGGGGTTTTAACCGCAATAGGCTTTCTAGCGACGGGTTTTTCATCTCGAGTGAACGATTCGGTAGGCTCTCGAAATGGGGAAAGATGAACGGAGTTTGCACCCGATTTAATGTTTATTATAACCAAATTAAATCGAACCCACCTAGTGGGTGGAATGAATAAAATATTTTCGAGGAGGCGATGTGTAAGTACAGAGCAAAGCATCACAAAGCTTTCCCGCACGTGCGGCCTTGGTTGATTTTGAAAATAATCGAAAGTGGGCGACGGTCCCAAACAAGAGCTCAAAGCGCGAAATGTAGTAAAACTTCCGAGGAAGGAAGTTACAACTCGGGAGGCCCGAGCAGTCATATGCGCATCGATATAAACGAGGAGGCGGAGTTTGACGAGCCACGTCCCTATTGATTATTATTTTTTTAAATTGTTGTGTATTAATTACGATTTTTTTTGCTAATAATATTTTTTGTTACTAAAATAGGTCGGGACCAAGCTCAAAAGTAAGCGGCGGCTGCAAAAAAAAAGCCGCATCAAGTAGCGGGAGCGGGGACAGTTCCAGGCTCGACGGTTTAACGACCAATAATAAAAAAGGAGGGGTTGTCTCAAAAAGGAGGACAACCCTCCTTGCTTATGTGGCAGGTTACGTGGAGGGTTGTCCTCCTCCTTTGGGTTGTCCCCACACGCAATAGTCTAATTGTGTCAAAGTGCTAAAACTACGGATATTAGAGCATTCACATCCCGGAACTAAATCCTCTTCATCAAATTACACTAAAAATCACTATTTCACCTCTAAATCTTTTATCTTCTTTTTAAACAATAATACTTTTTCGTACTTTTATCATTATATTTTCTCTCTCTTCATTACAACACTTACAAAATTATTAAAATTTAAAGGAGTAATGGAAATAAATAATCCCAACTATTGACTATTGCTAATAACAGTCCCGACTACGAAAATAACCACTATAGGTCCCAACTTTCGACATATTGGCCACCAATGGTCCTAGTTAGTCTGATCACTAACGCTGTTAGTTGCATGCTGATGTGGCGTCACATCAGCAACCCACGTCATGAGACATGTGTGTTAAGTTATGATACGTAGGACACTACATCAGCAACCCACTAACGGCGTTAGTGATCAGACTAACTGGGACCATTGGTGGCCAATATGTCGAAAGTTGGCACCGCTAGTGGTTATTTTCGTAGTTAAGACTTAAGACTGTTATTGGCAATAGTCAATAGTTGAGATTATTTATTTCCATTACTTCAAATATAAATAGAGGTGAACAATGTCCCCACAAATATATGGGTAAAGAGTGCTTTCACCAAATATTTTCTCTCTTCTCCACTTATAACCACTAACACCCAACCCATATAATTTGAGGGAACCCTCACATAATTTGATTCTTGGCCTATGAATGCTCTTACGTGGAAAAAAAGGGGAGGGGGTTGACACCCACAGGTGTGTCTCCCTTAGTGATTTCTCTATGTCTAGGTTTTATGTGCCATGAATGATTTGTGATAACTGATGCACTTATATGCATAATGGAGTTATGATAACACTTAGGATTATCATGCACATAATATGTTGTGTGTGGAAAGTTGATGATTCTTGGAAATTAGAGTGTTCCATGTGTGGGTAAAAGATGGGTTTTGACCTTAGATGAAACCTACATTCTTATGGTGACTTTTGTAAGGTAAGGGTATGGTTAATTGTGAATTTATAGGTAAACATGTTTACTGTGTGTTGAGATGATATATGTCACATGACAATTTCATAAAATGTATAAACTATGAAATTAGTTACAAAATACGACGCACACCAAGTGTTCGATAGAACACCTAATTGAAATTTGATGGTAGTTAGGTTTTGAGAACTTGGCAATTTAGTTGATAATGTTTTGATAAATAACATACATAAAAGAAACCATGAATTATATGTGATCTAACAACCATCGCCGTTGTTGCCCCTCCACCCGCTTCCCATGTTGCATTCATCTTCACCAATATCATCATCACCAACACAACATTGTAGTTATACCTACCATCGATGCCGCCACAACCATCTCCACCTTTGCCGCTAGCCACCATAAAAATATATAGCAATTGCAACTATTTTGTTACTCTTTGTAAACTGACTCATTTCAACGCGACTCTATTTTGGTCCATCTCCGCCTTCACCACTACCCACCATAAAAAAAAAAAAAAAAACATAGCGGCTGAAACTATTTTGTTACTTTTTCTAAACCGACTCATTTCAACACCACTCTATTTTAGCTGGAACCTAGTTTGACCGAACCTAATTGATCTTTTAAACGAACCGTTTTGAGCCGAACTTAGTTTTGCTCAAAACACCCTGAATCCGTTTTATCTATGTCAATAAACCCTCATGAACCCCAGTTTTCGAGGATGATATTATGTATTTTGTTGATTCTTTAATAGAACAAGGGTTAAGATAGTGTGATAACATTAAGAAATCAATTACGATTTGGAACCATAATGAAATAATTTATTAATGTCTCGGTAAAAAAATAACCTCCAAACTCCAACGCACATCTTAATAATAATCAGTAGCCTATATTATTTCCTCTTTCTTTTTTGCTTTGATTTACTCAAGAACCTCTTAATAAAGGACTTTTGTTGCATCTGCACAGGCTTAAAAAAAGTTCAATTGCTGGAAATCGAACCCCGGGTCTCCTGGGTGAAAGCCAGATATCCTAACCGCTGGACGACAATGGAGGCTTGTGTTAGTTTTCTCATTTAGTCTATACAACAATAGAAATGAACAGCTTCCGGATTGACCTTACTGGACGGCTAGCCGAACCGACATCTGATCGACACCAAACCAAACACGCATAAAGGGTCTGCCTAGTCTGAATTTTGATATGATTTTGAGTTTGGGTTCGGGTTTGGCCTTAGTCTATAAACGAGAGAAAACCGAAACGGACGGATGGAAATCGGTTTTTGTGTAGTGGGTTAAGAGGCAGCCCATTATCACATAAGTTACAAGTATATAACCTGTTATGGCTCAAGTAAAAACCCATAGCATCTCATTGTCTAGTTCATAGTTCTCATTTAGTCATTTTTTAATACGGTCCAAGCCCATGAACAACACTGGCCAAGGGCCATTGTCAACAAATAAATAAAGCAACACCAATAGATCGAAAGTTCCATGGTGTGTATCACAATTATAAACTTCTTAAATCGTTTTATTTTAAGAATCTAATTCAAGTATATGTTTGAGACTTGTCCTTTTTATTATATCAATTGAGCGAAACACATAATAAATTCTCAAAAAATGACTATCGAACAAGTAAAAGTTTAAAATTAGCTAATGTATTCGAGAAGTATATTAAGAAGAAAAAATGACTATCGAATGAGTAAAAGTTTAAAAGTAGCTAATGGATTCGAGAAGTAAATTAAGTAGCTACCGAATTCGAGAACTAAGTTAAGTTTTTTCAATTTTGGTTCGTTGCGCCATAATTTTATAATTTCACATAAACATGTTTAGCAGCTAAATTCTAGAGGTTCACGGAAAACAAGAAAATGCATTTTGTTACACGTGTTCAACTGGCTTAACATTGGTTGTGATATCCAACCAAATTAAGAACCTACACATGCATTTCCCAATGCTCAATATGGCTTACCACTTTTGCTGCTTACTTCTGCTCCTCCCTAGCGTCTAGCTGTTTCCTCCATTTATTTTAGGGCTTGCTAAAATTTAAATGGATTAAACTGAAACGACCAACCATGTCTAAAGTTTAGGGGCGTGAACCTTTTGCCGAGCCGTTTAGCAAACGTCTAAGGAAGTTTAGCCGGTTAAAAAAGAAACGGCTAAGTATGCTATTTAAATCCGTTTCAGAGGCGTGTATGTGGTTCAAGATGTGTCAGCAGAGAAAAGTTTAAATTTTAAGGCCACATCTTAGCCGGTTCAAGTTTGTAGTTGCAAAATGTTAGCTTTTTCAGTGTTTGTGACATGTATACGTTGTTAATTGGTTTAAAGGCTAGGGCCCGCAGTTTTAAACAACTGCATTTTAGCCATTTAAGACAAGTGTCATTTACTGACTTACTGCTCTTATCGTTTTTCGTAAACCCCCTAGAGATTAGCCGCTAGACATGCTTGAAAGGGCCCGGCGTGTGGGAGGATTTGAACTTGTGACCCGGAGGTTGTGAGTATTGACTACGCCTTTAAAAAAATCAAATCATAAAATACAAGCGTTTGAATCGGAAACTTGGACGTAAAGAAAACGCGTTGGTTTTGAACTCAACGGTCGATAAACGCGGGCTATAAAACCAAACCCTAAACCCCTCTCTATCATTCATTCACAATCTATAGACCCATATAATCATATTTTTTTCTATTTTACAATCACTCATCATGTATCAGATTCAGCACTGCAGGTATGCGATTACACACTATCAGACGTTTTCTTCTTTCTATTCCTCGGTTTTTTTGATTAATCAGCATTTACGCAACGATCATCTGGTTTTCTTTTCTATTATTATTGTATTGTTTGTTTGTTTGATTGAATCATCGTAGGCTTATTCTTCTGCACATATTTCTGATAGTGATTAAATATATACAATATCATTCTATTGTTTGCATGATCATCCTTATATCTGATGCATCTGCTTCATGTCACATATATATGTAGTCTGGAATTGTGTAGGAGTGTCAGGGCATTGGGTTTACGAACACTTGTATTAGTTTGGATTAATGTTTATGATATAATTCATTCATTCAAGGCGTCGTGTGTGGTAACCAAACGTTCTGTTTACATGATAAATTGATAAAAGGTACTCAAAATATTGATTGATTTATAAATTGATAAACGGTTGTGCTGCTGCCTAATATTAGGTCTGCAACGTTTCACTTGAAACTTCGGTGATGGTGCGATGGTGGTCGGATAAGAAGATTGACCGGAAGACACACCACCAAAACAACTGTCACAACCCACCACCACCACCAACACCTGTCAGTCCTACCAGGCTTAACCGAACATGAGTTCATCTGACTTTGTTGCGATGTCTGACAGATGAGGTCCGTGGTGGTAGCGCACCAAATCTCCATACAAAGGTATTGTTTTTACTTAATGCTGTCATTCTGTATTTAAAAAGTTGAATATGTAGGACCACATCCAAGCCTTAAAATTAATACTTTTTCCATTCCTGGAATGCTGATTACCACAACTTTTTAAAATGGGATACAGCTGCGCATGTTTATTGACTAATGTTTTGATCAACTAAACTGTAGCAGGTGCCAAATGAAACACACCATTGCTTAGACCATGTGTAGTGGGGGGCTTTATATATAAAGCCCCCCTTTCTGATTGGTCCACGTGGCAGCTGAGTCAGCATAGGGTTTTAATTCAAAATAGGGGTGTAGTGGGGGAATAAATGGGGGGCGCTATTTTATAATAAAAAAAAAAACTTAAACCAATCACCAATCATCACCCACATGGCAGATAGTGACTTGCAAACCACAAAATGCTTCAAGCGTTATTTCCATAGCGCCATTCACCACTTTTGCAATATAGAGCCCCCATGTAATGGTGTTGGGGCTCCATTTTTTGATTTTGTGCAAAAGTAGCGCCCCACTACGGGTGCTCTTAGGTTTGAATTCCTACTTTAATTCTCTTAATATTAATCAAAAAAATTAAATTTGTTACTGTATGTAATGCTATTATTCCATGACTATGATATAACTTTTTAGTTTTTACACGACATTGTTGGGAAAGGATCATGGAGTGGCTTATAAGTGAACATCTTTTTAATATTGTTTAGGTGGCTAGAAATATAAGTTAATGCTTTTGTGTATTTTGACCTTCAAAGTCGCACTGTCAAAGGCATTTTTTTTTTATAATTGACGAACTACTTTGGAGAGCTTCCAAGTGGGTATGAAATGTTTTAAGAAGTTAAATGCCATTAATTGATCAATAGAGTTTGCTATTTGTTATTGTTGAAAAGTGTTGACGGGTCGACAAGTGGAGATGCATATGTATGCGATATTAGACTTAGAAATGTCTGAGAGATATCTTATACGGGAGGTGGTACTTTAGTTAAGATTAGAAGCACTGATATTCAAACGGTTGGGTTGTTGATATAGATTTAGGTTTCGTTTAATGTATTAAAATAAAATTAAATGGTAAATGGCTGTTTCGCATGGATAATAAGTCGCCGCACAAACGTACATCTAAGGCTATGTTCTGGAAACAAGAAGACTCAAATGCATTGCTATCTAATTGTTTATTGTCACTCAAGACTCGAATGCATTGCTATCTAATTGGTTCGTATTTTACATTTTTTAGTAATTAATTAAAGTATTAATTGTGCTTACGAAGACACTGTTGTTATACTGATAATTTAAGTCCGAAAAAAGACTATATAGAAGGTTGTTATATAGACTTTCGCAACAGTAGTACTTAATTGTTACCAACTTACCATTGGAGGAATAATTATACCCATGTTATCTTTTCTTTGTTTTACATGAGGTAGCAAAGTGTTGAAGTTAAAATGGATAAAGATTGTAAATCATGGACATATGTAGCAAGAATACGAGTTTAGCAAATGGGTATGTGAAATTGTTGTCTCAACTCTCAAGTTTAAATCATTGTTTTTCTTTACATTAGTTGCATTCCATTTTTGGTTGACAGTTCCATTGCTGAGTCTTAAAAGGCTGCAAAATGGCAGTCGTGTAACAGGTCAAAACATGTAACTTCTGGTATGAGTTTAAAACGGGTTGGGCATACCCCAGACACTTCTAGTCCGGTATTAATAATATATAAATGATTTCTTTGTCAGATATATACACACACGCACGCACACACACACATATTAGAGACCTGTTACAGATAAAATTTGATACGTCATAGGTTCTAGTAGTGCATTCCAGAATTTGCAATCGTGTTACTAGGAACCTGTAAAACCTTTTCAACATGTATTGTACTTTGAGGCTTGTACTTTACGGTTGATTGGGTGTACATAAGTTTTTATTGTAGTGTGGATTGCTTTCTTGGAGAAGCTTTTTTTTATTTTCTGTGGAAATTATATTCTTCTGATAATTTTGACTTCGTTCTTAATGTTTTATCTTTCTTTCTTATGAGACTTCATTTGTGCAGTCTACCACGTGTTTTGTTCTTGAATTCCTTTACTTCCTTTTGTGTTCGCTTTTACTTAATGAGTTCACTTATGATTTCATCCTTTTGCATTATTTTTATTGTTTTGAATAGATATGAGGTTTCACAGTTTTATATGGTGTTGCAAGATTGAGCTCGCATTCGAGAATTTGCAATCCTGTTACTAGGAACCTGTAAAACCTTTCCAACATGTATTGTACTTTGAGGCTTGTACTTTACAGTTGATTGGGTATACATAGTTTTGTAGCGTGGATTGCTTTCTTGGAGAAGCTTTTTTTTTTTTCTGTTGAAATTATATTTTTCTGATAATTTTGACTTTGTTTTTAATGTTTTATCTTTCTTTCTTATGAGACTTTCATTTGTGTAGTCTACCACGTTTTTTGTTCTTTAATTCCTTTATTTCCTTTTGTGTTCGCTTTTACTTAACGAGTTCACTTATGATTTCATCCTTTTGCATTATTTTTATTGTTTTGAATAGATATGAGGTTTCACAATTTTATATGGTGTTGCAAGATTGAGCTCGCATTCGAGAACTTGCAATCCAGTTACTAGGAACCTGTAAAACCTTTCCAACATGTATTGTACTTTGAGGCTTGTACTTTACAGTTGATTGGGTGTACATAGGTTTTTATTGTAGCGTGGATTGCTTTCTTGGAGAAGCTTTTTTTTTCTGTTGAAATTATATTTTTCTGATAATTTTGACTTCGTTTTTAATGTTTTATCTTTCTTATGAGACTTTCATTTGTGCAGTCTACCACGTTTTTTGTTCTTGAATTCCTTTACTTCCTTTTGTGTTCGATTTTACTCAATGAGTTCGCTCATGATTTCATCCTTTTGCATTATTTTTATTGTTTTGAATAGATATGAGGTTTCACAGTTTTATATGGTGTTGCAAGATTGAGCTCGCATTCAAGAATTTGCAATCATGTTACCAGCAACCTATAAACCTTTTCAACATGTATTGTACTTTGAGGCTTGTACTTTACGGTCGATTGGGTGTACGTAGGTTGCTAATGTAGCGTGGATTGCTTTCTTGGTGAAGTTCTTTCTTTCCGTTTTAATATTTTTCTGATAATTTTGACTTCGTTTTTAACGTTTTATCTTTCTTTCTTATGAGACTTTCATTTGTGCAGTCTACCAAGTTTTTTGTTCTTGAATTCCTTTACTTCCTTTTATGTTCGCCTTTACTAGTGAGTTCACTTATGATTTCAACCTTTTGCACTATTTATATTGTTTTGAATAGATATTAGGTTTCACAGTTTTATATGATGTTGCAAGATTGAGCTCACATTCAAGAATTTGCAATCCAGTTACCAGGAACCTATAAACCTTTTCAACATGTATTGTACTTTGAGGCTTGTACTTTACGGTTGATTGGGTGTACATAGGTTGCTAATGTAGCGTGGATTGCTTTCTTGGTGAAGTTCTTTCTTTCTGTTTTAATATTTTTCTGAAGTACTATGACTTCGTTTTTGTTGTTTCATCTTTTGATTATGAGACTTTAATCTGTACAGTCTACCGAATTTTTTGTTCTTGAATTCCCCTAAGAACCCATTTTTAACATGTTTTGTACTTTAGGGCTTGTACTTTGCGGACATAGCCTGTTAGTCTGATTGCTTTCTTGATAAAATACTTTCTCTTGGTTTCTATTTATACCTTGTTTGTTTGATAATTCTATATGATCTTTTGCTGGATTGAACTCACATTCGAAAACTTGGAATCCAGTTACAAGGCTTGTACCTTGTGGTTGAAGTGTATGTAGGCTGTTATTGTAGCGTGGATTCCTTTCTGGAAGAAGTTCCTTCTCTTGATATTGTATTTTTCTTATGATTTTGATTTCATTCGTAATGTTTCTTTTTCTTATATGATTTGTATTTGAATGGTTATCAAGTTTTTTTGTTCTTAAAATACTCATACTTTCGTTGATTTTGATCTTTTACGTGATGTGGTTGCTTTTGTTCTCTACATTTTCCATTGTTTATAATAGTTGTAGTATCCCAGTTTTTTTTTTCATGGTTCTAACTTTGTTTGTCAGTTTTATATGGTGTTTTGCAAGACTAAATCATACATGAGAACTTGCAATCCCGTCACTAGAATACCTAAAAACTTGTTTCAACATTTTTTGTACTTTGCGTTAGATCGGGTGTATGTAGGTTGTCTTTGTTGCATGGATTTCTGTCTTGATGAAGTTCTTTCTCCTGTTTTTGATTTTATATTTCTTTTGAGATTTTCGTTTCTACAGTTTACCAAGATTTTTCTTCTTGGTTCCGACCTTTTAAAACTTTAAGAGGTTATTTATGTTGTCAACCGTTTTCCATTGCATTTATTAATAGCTTCGTGGCTTGAGAATTTTGTATGTTCTTTGGCAAGATTGGACTCACATTGGTGAACTTTGCTGAGTTCTTTCATTGATGCCTTTGATAGTTTCTTTTCATGTTGTGACACATGTTTCTGTATATGGGAGTGCTTTTACTTGCCACATGCCTAATACATATGAGAAGGTATGTTTATTGCTGATCAAACTTATGATTAATTGCTCAAAGTGTCTGAAAATGGATCTTGTACTTAGCATTGATCTTGTATTCTTTGTTGTTGCTCTTTAACTGCAGGTAAAGCTACAAAAGTCTTCTTTGCTGTAACAGAAGTTTTCTGTCCAAGTTATTGGTTTGAGAATAATAGTTATGATTTTTATAAAGGAGCCCTCTTCCTCTTTAGATGAGGTGGTCAAATGGGTGGGTTAAGTGCGGGTCAAAACAGTCACATTAAAAGTGCAGTTCAATATGGTCAAACTTTTAGTGCGGGTCAAACGGGTTGTGCCAGCATTTTAAGAGGTCAAAACAGTCGCATTTTAATGCGGTTCAATATGGTCAAATTTTAAGTGCGGGTCAAAACGGGTTATGCCAACATTTTAAGAGGTTATTTAATTAATGAATTTGAGTACATTTCGTATGGCTTCCAATCTGTTCGGCTTGTCTCAACGGTTTTGTAGGATAAATGCACCACGACCTGCACTCGGTAGGATTTGAACTCCCAACCTTTTGGTCGTGGAGCAAACCACATAACAACCATGATGTCCCTTTGATAGCTGATGCATAGGAGAAGCTGCTATCATCTATTCCAAAGTTCTCTACATTTGGACAACATTTGAAATTGGACATAATCTTATAAAATACAAAATCTGATTATGGATTGGTAGGGTAAAAAATAGCTTAAAGTAAAATGTGATACACAATCTGATTATGCATAAAACCTTCTAAATCATTATATTCAAGAAAATAGTAGATTCTTTGTAATATAACTAATAATTTATAAAAAGGTGTTTCAAGCCATCCCAATCCGACATGTTTTGGATTATTACCGGGGACCTACCCATTTTCCTTACTTCTACCTGCTTTTCTTCTATCTTGGCTGATTATCGTATTCTTGTATGTGTTGAAATCTGCAGCGGTCCTCAGCCCCAGTGGAGCTAACTGAAGCTGAAACAGTATATGCAGTACGAGGCCAACTGAACTAGCATTCTGAAAGGGCTACGGCGGTTTGCCCAATTTTTTAGTTTGTTGTTTGTCTTAATCCGAGTCGATCCCTTTCCCATGTTTTAAAGAGTGGAACATATTCCTGTTGCAGGTTCGAACATCATCAATTCATCATCTTTGTGGTTTTAGTTGATTCTGCATTCTTTGAGGTAACTACTTATATTCGAAGCCATAAAGTTTGATTTGGTTTTTAATAAACCCTGCTTTGAAAAACTGAACTTTCTAAACATATCCATGTTGATTATTTTGGGAATTGAGTTGCATACTTGAGTTGAATCTCAGTGTAGGTGTTACTTGTTCGGTTAGTTGACATATACCTCGTCCTTGAGGTATTCCCTTTTTGTGAAGGACACATTTGATCTCTTTGAAACACAATGATGTAGCAATCTAGTTCGAATTTGTAAATTTACATTACATTTATCTAATTCTGATGCTTACATTGTTCTTTTTGTGTTTAGTGAATAGGATGTTGTTCCAGTTAAGACATTCGCTCATGCACTTGAAGAACAAATGGATATCATTATATTTGACAGCTTTGCACCTTAAGCTAACGCTTTGTCATGGTCAAAGCACTGTTGTGACGTTCATGGGCCTTTGACAAAGGTATGTAGAACTATTTTCCGCAATGCTGCTATCTGATTATAATATGTTTGGTAATGCCATAATTTGTTTGTGGGTTCCCTTCAACTGCGTGGTTTAAACAATTAAGTTTTAATCTCTCTGATTCAAATTTTAAGGTTGACTGCTTGTAGCTTAATTTTTATCTATTTGATTTCGTTTTTAAGGCTAAAAATGTCAAATAAAAAAGGCCTAAAGTTTTCATTTTGCTTCATCCCTCCAAAAGGCTTGAGCCACCCTAGGTGGGAACTGCACCTTTTATGACTATCTGGAAGGCTGTCTCCCCACAATAGAAATGGTTATATTTGAAGCAGCGAGGGCAATAACAGAATTAAATGGTGTTACCAGTAAAGAATTAAGTTCTGCAATTACCCTTTAAAACTCTTTTTTTTTTCAATTCGTCTATACCAGTACTCCCCTTTGGTGTTGTTTGCATGTTTACCGACGTAATTGCCATTCTCCCACTTAGCGTTTTATCAAAAAAAAAAAAAATTGCTAGTTTCTGCATGGCTTCATTTCATGTGACTCGCCTTAGTTACCCTTGTAATGAACATAAAAGTTGTAAAGTGGTGGTCTTCTATTTCTCCATTTCTTTAACTATACAACTTTCAAGTATTTATGGTTCTTTAACCAACATACTTTCTCTGTTAAACAAAAAGGTCGCTCAACCAAATTTTGATATATTAAAGTCTGAACTTGTTTAAGGTATAGAAATATCAGAATCCCTGAACTTATTTTACATGGATATTTACAACAAAAAGTCCCAAGCCTTTATTTTTTGCAAATCTATTCTTGTTTTTGTGTACTCAAGTCCCTAAACTTATAGAAACTCTACAAATATGCTCCTAAACTTGGTAGAGGAGGCCAAATGGATGGTTTGGGTAATTGGCAAAAGTGGGTTGACCCAGCCTATATCACTTGTTTTATCCATTTCCTCGGGTTTTAAAATTATTAATGTCCAAGATAAGATATAACGAAAATTTATTACTACAAGAATAATCTAGATCTTTTGCGTGTACTTAGGTAAAGATCGTTATTATAGCTTGTATTGTTTCTTGACATAGTTCTTTCTGTTAATTTTTGAGGATTTGACTATTACTTCACTTCATTTTTTATGTATTCTCTTACTTTCTAATAATGATTTTTGAAAGTTCTGTGGTTTGACAGTTTCAAATTGTATTTACAAAAATGAACTCACTATCTGTCTTATGTAAAGGGTTGCTTTTGGTTCAGAATATTTCACTTTTCTTGCCATTTAACACATTTTATTTTGTCTGTTTTTTCACTAACTAATAATCATTTTTAGTAGTTGTGTGGTATGACACCAAGTATATGGTGTTGTATAAGAGAAAGAACCCAAATGCGAGAACTTTAAATCCCCTTACTAGAACACCTTATTGTACTATTCTTTCTTTCTATTGATTTTATATTTTTCTGATTTTCCTGATGATTTCCTCTTTCATATGAGATTTTTAATTGTACAGTTAACTAGGTTTTTGTTCTCGAATTCCCTGCTTATTTTATTTTTCCCTTGTTACTTGATGAGTTCATTTATAATTTCAACCTGTTGCATATATATTTTTTAATAGATATGTGGGTTCACAGTTTTATATGATGTTTTGCAAGATTAAGCTCACACTCAAGAACTCGCAGTCCCATTACTAGGAACCCATAAACTCATTTCAACATGTTTTGTACTTTGAGTCTTGTACTTAACGTTTGATTGGGTGTA
This sequence comes from Ambrosia x helenae, assembly GCA_030844895.1. Classification (NCBI taxonomy): domain Eukaryota; kingdom Viridiplantae; phylum Streptophyta; class Magnoliopsida; order Asterales; family Asteraceae; genus Ambrosia; species Ambrosia x helenae. Next base: position 17,601 of record JAUTDX010003725.1, on the reverse strand, counting down.
TATAGGTTATTGTACCCAAAGTTTAAAAGAATGGAAACGAGGCTCGAGGCGTTTTCCCTTCGCCTCATGAGGTGTAAGCCTCGAGGCGAACCAAGGCGTAAGCTCGAGGCGCAGTCAAAAATAAATATATAAAAATTATGTGTCTGTAAAAATAAAATACTTGGCCTAGAAAAGTCTAAAACATCACAAACACACATCAAAAATAAAATGATTGACCCAAAAAGTCTAAAACACCAAAAAACACATAAAAAACACCCTAAACCACCCGAGGCGTACCCGAGGCGCACATTTTCTTAGCGCCTCAGCCTTTAGAGGCGTATGTACAATCTGAACCCCATGATGTGCGCCTCAGGCTCCTTTTCATAGAGTTTCGCCTCGAGGCGTACGCCCATTTTTTAAACCATGCATGATTGTAGCTTGGATTGCTCTCTTGGCCGGTGAAGTTCTTTCTGTTGATTTTGACTTTGTTTTTAACGTTCCATCTTTCTTTTTGCTGAGATTTTCTTTTGTATAGTTTACCAAGTTTTCTCTTCTTGAATTTCTCCTACTTCTTTTGATTTTGATCCTTTACTTGATTAGTTTACTACCTTCTGCTTTGTTTTTTGATTGAAGTGGGGTTTCACAATTTTGTATGGTGTTCTTCAAGATTGAGCTGGAAATCCCTATTAGAAACCTAAATTCTCATTTCAACATTTTTGTGATTTGAGGCTTGTACTTTACGGTCGATTGGGTTTATTTAGGTTGTTATAGTAGTGTAGATTGCTTTCTTAATCTAGTTCTTTCTGTTATTTTCTAAGGAGTTGACTATGATTCACTTCATTTTTATATGTTCTTTTACCTTCTACCAATAATAATGCTTTTTAAAAATTTGGTTCAGAATAGTATACTTTTCTTGCTGTTTAACATATTTAGGTGTCTGTTTTCACTTTGTGTGGATTAAGTGATTAACATTATATGGTGTTCTACAAGAGACAGAACTCAAATGTGAGAACCTGAAATACCTTACTAGGTCTAGAACATCTGAGTACTATTAATATCAAATTTGTTTGCATGTTCATATAATGGTAAGAGTCCACACTATAGTACTATACTGCTACTGTGCTAAAACATGTTTAATTTTGTTGGTGCAATGGTTGTTTCTTTGAAGGTGACTTAGCTTACACTTTTTGTTTCTTACTCTTAACTTGGATTATCTAATACTTGCTGTTAATTTGGGCATGTATTTATATATGACGTATTCGTTCTTTTATGATGGGGTTATTTTGTAACAATGGACAAATGGTTTTGTTGTTGTACATAGTAAAAACATGTGTTTTCTAGTCTCCATTACAGGTTCTTTTCAAGCTAGTATGAAAACAAGATGCAAGCCTAAGCCAAACATGTTAGTGAGCATGTTTTGTTCTCAAGCCTTGAAACTATGTAGCACTAGGACGGGTACGGGGCCTATATGGGAACGGGTAACGGCAAAACTCGAAAATCCAAGATGCAGGTACGAAAATAAAAAAATATTTTGACACCTAAAAACTCATTTTCACACTTCTTCGTTTTCTTCTATCTTTGGCCATTTGCACTTTATATAGCATTTTATACTATACCATGAATGGTATGTTACTTGTGGTTGCAAATTTCCCATCTTTGTTATTTTTTAGTTGAAGTGAGAAAAATAAAGTAATTAAACAGTTTCATTATAACCTTAAAATTTGAATTGCAAACATTGAAATAATTAAACAGTTTCCATTTTATCTAATTTCAAACATAACCTTAAAATCATTGCAACATTCAATTAAAGACTATATACGGATGTTTTTTCAAGCTAATGACTTTGTTAGTTTGTGGTAGATTTTTGAATAATACTTACGTGATCATATGAGCATGTGTTTCCCATGGTTTGAAAACCGAAACCAAAGAATCGACCCAAACTGAAACTGGATCCTAACCTGTTGAACCCATAGGTTTGGGCTCGTCTCCTTGAAACCGGGCTCAAACTGGTTTAAACCCGTACTGAACTCGGAAAAAATAGTCAAAACTGCTCAGAACCGGTTTTGACTTTTTGTTTACCAACCCGAACCGGTTTAGGGTTACAAACTGATTTGTGTACCTCTATGTGTTGCTACTGTTGTTTCACCTGAAAGTAGGGTAGGTGTATTTAAGCTAGTGTTTTAAGGGCTATCTTGGATTGATTGACCAATCGTGCATAACAATCGTCGATGCAAACGATTTGTTAATTGACCAAATGTTGGGTAACAATCATCTATTAAGAACAATTGGTAGACCGAAATTTTAACAGATAGAATGGGTTTTTATTCTTGAACTTGAACATTAAGAACAATTGGTAGGCTTTATTGAAACACATGTTAGCAATTTGTGAACTATTATTTTTAGTGTTAGTTTTCATGTTCACAATGTATGATTTAGCTATGGTTTATTACTTATTTTGCCAGAATTAGTTAAATTGTCTATTGACAATTGTTGATTTGTTAAGTTTGTTATACAAGACGTTTTTTGACTGTTGATTTGTTCTATCGTTAACTTCATGCTGAGATTTGTGGCTGCTAGATTCTGCAAAACAGAAATAAGGTGAATGATTGAACTTGTGTTTCAAGGGTTAAGAGTTAGTTTGTGATTCTATTGTGTTAAGGGAATAGTTGGTGAAACTTCTGATTAGTAATCCTTGATGTGAGGTGCACGAGACTTTTTAAATCAAGACAGAGCCCCTATGTAACCCAGTTATATATGCAATTAATATAGTTACTCTTCCTCGCTTATGTAGTTTTAGGCTAAATATCTACACACTGAACATCAGTAAGTCCTTATCAAATCATATAGCTGAAGACTACTTTCAAGACTTAACTAAGTATACTGATAGAAGGTATGGTAAGGATCAATCTGTGATCCTTCCTGTGTATTGATATTCCAATATATAGATAATTACAAACGATCTTACGATTTCCTATTTTTTTCATTGTGTATTTGATCCTAACTCTCATATTTTATGCTATTATATACATCATGTTGCTGACTACTTTCATACATCATGTTGTAGCCCGTTTACCCGCCGCCCACTTGTAAAACTTGTTGGTTTTATTATCACATACTATTGCCCCCCCCCCCCCCCCCCCCCCCCCCCCCCCCCCAAAAAAAAAAAAAAATTAATAATGTAGGTTATGTCTAGTAGTAATCACACTTAGTTGCATGAACTGCAAGCTACTTTTAGCATATGTGAGAAGCTGAAAAGTTTGACAAACAAAATTAGAATAGTTAGGCGAATAGGTATTCGGACTTTGTTCCAACTTTGTGAATACATGTTTCCAATATGGAATTACTGAGTTGTCAATACAGACCTGGGTCATCTATATACGCTTGTCTTATTCACTAATATTGCATGATATTTATTATCCACTAAATTGGAATGCAAGGGCTATAATTATAAAGTTTTATAATTATAGAGTAATGTTACTTACACTTGAATATCTTCTGCTCTAATAATGATAATTTTTTTTGATGTCGAGTTTACCTTCAACTTTGATCTTCACTCATAGATCTTTTACTATGTGAATGATACTTTAATAAGATCATTTTTAGATAAATTGAGATATAGGTATATTAATAAGATCATTTATGAATGTGTATTCTCTAGTGCTTAGGTGATAGGTCAGGCACAAACTAGTTCCCACTTGTGTCACATTGACAACAATTTCAACCCCCAAGTATTTTTCTCTATTTTTTAAAATGAGAAGTTGAGAACTCATAGGACCTCACCATACCTTGTTAACCAGTGGGATGAGGTAAAAGGCATTACACATAGCTTCGGTGTATGCGGAGTTGTCGGTTTGGTGGGAAGTTGCGCATGTAGAAGATGAATGTGGGGTAGGGTTTGGGTGGTCCGAATGTTGTGGAGTGGGGTTGGGAGATTGTGGTGCAAGGTTTGAGGTAGGAGGAATGAGGATAGGCCGTAGTGATGGTGATGGAAGGGAGGATTTGGTTTGTGGTGTGGGGTCAGTATGTGCAGGAGGAATTTGGTTTTTTGAGGAATATGGAATGAGTAGTGTTGGAGAGTGGTGGATGTGGGAGTTTAATTTGAACGGACAGGAAAAGTGGTGGGAACAAATTCCACGTCTCGAATGGTAAAGTTTGGAGGTGATGGGATCAAGGCACTTAAATGCCGATTTTGACCGTCCGGCCCAAGGAAACCTTTGCACGCCTCCATTACCTTTTGGGAGGCCAAGAAAGATACAAGCACGAGAGCGTTGTTGGAGCTTGGATGTGGAGTAGGGGCCGGGCGTAGCCAAGGAAAACAAAGGCATCCTAATGGCTTTAGCTTCATGTAATCGGGTGGTTTGGCAAAAAGCATGTCATGTGGTGTTTTATTGTTCATGATGGGAGTGGGAAGGCGATTGATGAGATAGACAGCAGTTTGGAAGGCATGGGACCAATAGTTTTGGGGTAGATTTGCATAGTGAAGTAGAGCATGGCCTGTTTCTACAACATGACGATGCCGCCTTTTGGCGATTCCGTTCTGTTCAGGTGTGTGAGGCGGTGTGGTGTAGTGAGAGACGCCATAAGCTTAGGTAATTTTTGAGGCCGATGTATTCACCTCCATTGTCAGTGAATAAAGCGTTCAAGAAGTGATTTGAACTGCGGGAAAAGTGTGGAGACATTAGATTTTCGTTTCATAGGGTACAACCAGACATATTTGGAGAAAAAAATCAACAAATTATATATATATATACACACACCTTTATCAACCACTTTATGCATATTTTTTTGTACTTTAAGGTACAAGTAATTCTTGCGTTCTTCTAGCCTGTTCTTCTAGCCTCTTCATTCTAAAATTGACAAATTGCATGCCCATACATTACTTAAACTAATCCAAATCACAATGACAGCCAAGTTCATCTTCTCCACATAACATATTTGCTAGGGTTTCACTCAGGTACTGTCCTTCCCTCTCCTCTCTTCCTCTCCCTGTAACTGTGTTTAAATTTCATATTAAATCCGAGGCTAAAGCTTAAATTCATAACGCATAAGTTATTTCAAATAAAAATTATCGATACTTTATTGCAATCTAAGTATTTGACTAGGTTTCCGACTAGAGTTTTAGATTAGATCTTCTAATCCTCTATAGTCAATAATACTATATGGACAATAATTATTTAATCTAAGTTTGTGACTTTGTGATATTGTAATCATGGTGTATTGTGGTTAAGAAAGAAAGAAACATTTAGAGATTGAAAGGGAAATCCTCTACCCGACAGAATACCACCATTACCGCCTATCTCCGCTGCCAGCCTTTGCCTGAGAGGGTTAGTTGAATAAAATGGAGGTTCAAGGCTCCTATGCAAATCCATACACTCCACTTCGACCACAAGCACTTATGCCCATGTTTCATGTTTTCTTTTTTCGTTTTTGTTATGGTTCGGGTGAGTATGGCCGAGGCAGTGGGTTGTGGTGAGTGTTGCCCGTGGTTCCGATGATCACTGGTTTGCGAACTCACCTATCCGGACTCTCTCCTCTCTCTCTTTCTCTTGCCGGTTTCGTCGTTGTGACACACGGAGAGAGAGAGAGAGGTCGTCTAATGTCACTTTTGTTGAGTTTTTTTTTTCAATGTCAAGAGTCAAAGCTATTTTGAAATAGGTGAATGTGTGTTTGTATCTCTCAATTTGATTTGTGAGATCTTTCAGGTTAGGGTTGCTAACTGAGTTTGCGACGCCGTCACACAGTCTGAAACACCCTGACGCCATCAACCACTATGTCAAACAACAGCCCATACTGGCGTAGGGGATGAGGTCTGTACGCAGATGGATGAGGTGGGGCGGCGTCCAACGGTTTGGGCGGCGACGTCGTTCGGTTGTCCATGGAAATATAGACTAAACCTTTTGGAAATCCAAAAATACCATCCACGACGTCGGCAAGTGATGAGAAAGCTTTGAAATAGATGATGGGAAAGAAGGGGTTGAAAAATATTGTTTCAAGGCCTCTGCTTTAGCTTTAGGTGATGATTTAAGAGGTTTTTGATCCAACATTATGTTATGTGAGATTAGATAACATGGTCTATTATCTTTATGACTAAATAATACTTCCGACATTCGTGTTTAGGATTGACCTTTTGCCCTAACGACCATTTGTAATATTGATGTAGTACCTGCCTCTCCAATGTGGGCACATATTTCGTTCCAGTTTTAGTACATAAACAACTTTGTGAGTTTTAAATTTTGAATTTTGGGGGTTTCTAGATAACGTGATATTGGAGTAGTTTGCTAAATTATCATTATCATTGTAATAATCTGCTAAGCCTTTATATACCTAATCCTTTAGTGAACTTGATGTGAGGTAAGGATTTAGATGGTGAATAAATGACAAATTCAAGTAGTTGCTAGAATTTGACTAAGAAGTTATAAGTCCTGCATGCTTTCAATGGTTTAGTTCAGCGGTAAGAAAAAATGTAACTTATTAAATTGCATACAAATATTCAAATAGCCAAGTCTAAATCAGTGTCAAGATAGGGTGAAATGTGTAAAAAACCCGTTCAAGGTATACTCAAATGCATAATATGAGCGGTTTCTATTTTTATAGTCACATATCTTTATGGATGTGTTCTTTCTTGGTGATTATAATCTTTTTAGATCCAATATGGCAGCCAGACCCAACCATTTTGACCCATACTAAAAGTATACATTTTAACCTTGCAATTGAAGATACATAAAAGAACAAAGCTTTTAAATTGAGAAATTATTGTACTTGGTTATTTGAAGTTTTTTGAAAAGAAGCAAAAAGAGCAGCACATTACACAATGACCTAATTTTATTATTTACATTCCATTATTTAGGTAAAATTAGTCATTTGCAAATTGGTAAGTATAGGGTTTCAACTTTCGTATTTTCACAAGATGAACTCAGATTTATAGACAGTTAACGTTAATGTTTGATGTTATATTCAAACGGGTCAGTTAATCAAGTATAAGTGTCAGTTTTTTGTTTTCTAACTTATACATGCGTCGTTTAAAATACACAAATGCTCTCTACTTATAGAAGCAAATATTGGCATCTGTCTTGAACAATTAGACCTGCAGTTCTAGACGGTTTTTTGATGTAAACTCATTGCTAATTCATATGGGTATGGACCATCTTTATTTCACATATTTGAGTTGTTTTAAAGTATGGGTTTTGACCATCTTTAAACTGCATATTTGAGTTAATTTAAAGTATGGTTTTGTAGATTGTTTTTATGGCTATACATCCATTGTTTTGGGCTGCTAATCTTTTTTGTTGCGGCTGCTATAATCTTCACTGTTTGGGTTGCCCATTTACACTGTTTTGAGTTATTAATATTCTTAATATTGGACCCATTATTAGTGCAAAATATACAAAGTCTATAGTGTTAGTTTGTCATTGTTGAAATGTAACTTGGTGTTTGTGTGGTATAATATAAATTCGGTGACTATATTTCGATGCATCAATTGTGATGCCATTGTAAATTGCATTAAGTTTGCATTGCAACCGGTCTGTCCATGTATTATTTGATTTGTTTATAGTAATTTCGCTCCTTTTTTATTACATCGGAATTCCCCATTTTTTTAATTATATTTAACTACCCGTCATTTAATTTTGTTGCGCAGGGCATCATCTTGACTACTTATACTTTCAGCTGATGACTTTGGAGCAAAGTAAATATTTATGTTTCTAATTTTGTAAGTCGTTTATAGTCGCGTTTCTTTTCCATTATATTTATATTAGATCATTTTGTATATCGTTTACAATTACCTTTGCCTTGAGCACTTGACCCGCATTATGACTAGCAAAAGAAAAGTCGATTGTCCTTCTACCTCCTTTTCGGAGGCTTCTTCGTCTTCGCGACCATCATGTTGTGTCGCACGAAATACTATTACGTTACGCGATCATACATTGTGTTCATCGAAATATATTGACAATGGTGCACGGATGTTGTTGCAATATTTTCAGATTATAAACACTAATAAATTATGCTGACATCAGCCCTTTGTTTGCTGCTTTTGATATCAGCTATAGGCCTCATATGGTCGCTAATGCTAAACCAGTCAGGGACTTTTCTATGTACAGCAACATGGTCTTTCCTACTTTTAACCAGAAACTTTTGTATGTATAGGAACATCTAACTATGTAGCAAGTTGTATGTTAGTCGCTGCTGACCCAGTTAGAAACTTTTATCTATTAATGCAACGTTTTGAAATGGTAACTTTTGCATATACAGTAATAACTAAATATGCTAGAAGTTATGGTTTACTAGCTACTGTCCTTCTTGCCTTATCACGACCCGCCGCATAGCGCGGGGCCACATCCTAGTATAACATAATAATTAAACCCGTCAAAGGAGGATTGAACCGGTCCCCATACGTCTGAGTAAAGGAGTTCAAGGGGTTTGTTGACAACAAAAGAGTTTTTGCCAAAAGGTAGTTTGTGACTTTTATTTAAAGAACAAGATCTACAATGAAATGACTCGGGTGACATTTTATTACATTTTATTTCTATTTTAGATAATAAAGACTTAAGCACTTTATATGACGGGTGCCCAAGGGTGTGATGCCACTCGAGTAGAGATCTTGTTTTGGTTGCATTGACTTGAGGAAATGAAGGGAATGGCCATAGTAAACATCATTGACGTTCACTCCCCGCATGAGATGTGCTCTCGTGCGTAGGTCCTTAACCATGAAATAAGAAGGGAAAAATTCAATAGACGCACGATTAGTACGACAAACTTTGGCAACAGAAAGTAAATGATTACGTAAATGAGGAACAACAAGAACATTTTCGAGTAAGAGAGGGCGAGAATTTGGTTATTGCCAATGTGTGTAATGGGAAGAGATTTACCACCTAAGACAATCTCATCCGGTCCTCCGTATTAGGAAAGGACGGGTACCGGGGTCTGATTTGGTGCGGTGTGACTATTTGCTCTGGTGTCCCACATCCATGACAGTTGCGAACCTACAGTAGGATAGGTATAAGTATTTGATTAAAAGATGGTGTCGAACCTGAAGAACCTTGGACCGAGTAATTGTAGTCTCGAAGGAAACGTCCTAGTTTGCGGCAGTCTTTGGTTTCATGACCCGGAATGTTGAAAAAATTACAGAAGGTGTTGTTGCGATTCATGCGGTTGTTGGAGGGTCCCGTTGCTTTGTCACGGTTGTTCCAGGAGGGTCTCACGGATGACATTTGGGTTGGTGTTTGATACCGAGAGTTGATTGGTTGTTTAGAGTTGGATCGGGTGCGGTAAGTTTGGTTCACAGTGGTTATAGTGGAGTTTGGTTTTGAGGCAAGTAGTGTGCGCTCATGATCTACAAGTTTGTCATATAGATCGGAAAAGGTCATGGGAGTATCGCGCATCTTGACAGCGGAGGTGATGCTTTGGTAGTCTTCTCCTAGTTGTGTAATGATGTGCACAATAAGATCTTCATCCTTAACTGGGTTTTGGGCAAAGGCGAGTTCGTCGACGATGGCTTTCATTTCATGAAGAAACTAAGCCACTGGTTTGTCGCCTTTGGTGTGGGTTGCAAATTGGTTTTGAGTGAGATGACTCGTGACCATGAGGCGCTGGCGTAGGTATCGGTTAATCGTTGAAATAGCTCATGTGAGGATTCGAGTTGGGTAACAAGTTTTGATACAAAAGAATTGGGTTTAAGAGGATCACCGTATTAGCATCCTATGATTTATGCTTGTGTATTCATTGTACCTTGACTTATTCTTAGTATGTATCCTCCATTATTGTATAGTCAAAGGAGGTGTAAATATAGCATAGTCCACTCCTTAACCTATCAAGTTGACTTTGTGCTAAACATAGTTCACATTACTGTCTGTTTGGGACAGATATCTCAGCAGCAAGTTGGGAGTATCTAGCTGATGAAGAAACAACTGCTGAGCCTTAACTGGGTTTAGTTCAGATCTCACAAGATCAATAGTGGATAAAACTATTTGTTGTATGGTTGGGTTCCCTCATCTTTGTATGGTGGCACTCTGACATTAATGAGAAGTTATTTAACTGGTTGATTTAGGCAACAATAAGTTATAGATGGGTTTATTTGGACTACCTCAAATTAGTCAATTGTGTCTTACTCATTACTAGCACTAGTGGCACCACTGTTGTGGCGACTTTGTCAACAGTGCGGCCACTACTCCACTGTTGCCACTCCATCACCTGACACCACCGCCGTTAGCTTGAAACGGCTCCCATCACCGCCATCACCACAACCACTGTCTACTAGCCACTATCAAAGAATCCAACGAGTAAACGTATTTTGGTACTTTTTTTAAGTGACACATTTTAAGACAAACTTATTTTTCTCAAACCTCTTTTGACTCAAAATAAATTGATACATTTATTTTTTTTTAAAATGCTCTGTTTTGTCCCGAAGTGATTTGGCTCATAACTTGTTGTAACCTTAGTCACCCGAACCACCCAAAATAATGGGGAGGTTTTCTTTAAGAAAAAAGTGATATGAAATTATATTTTATATATCTTTACTTAAATGTGATGCATGGTGTTTAATATTTTTTTTATAATTAAAATATTATATTATTAATTAAAACGAAATACGAACGTTACATCACAATAGAAGGTAGACGAGCAACAAGCTACGCCGCCACCCCTTTCTGAATAAGATTAAAAAAAAATTCTTACATATCATATGTCAGAAAAATGGCCTATAAAAGAGACCGACCCACCAGGTTACATATCATATGTCAGAAAAATGGACATACTTCTAATACTGAAGGGAGATTCAGTTGTTTGATATCCTCATCATCTTCCTTGAGAGGAGAGCTCTTCATTATATTGCTTCACAAAGATGGTTATTCCTGGTGCAATGAAAACAAGCAACATGATCAGCAAGATTGTCCACCTCAAGCTCGTTCAACGTTGTTGTCACCGTATTCCTTCGGTCGGCTCGCTTCCGTTTATGTTGGAGATGAACACCAGCGGTTTGTGATTCCTACACGCTTTATCAACCTACCTGTGTTCGCTTCCTTACTCAACAAAGCCGAGGAGGAGTTCGGGTTCCAGACCAAAGGGGGACTCGTCCTACCATGTGATGTCGTCTTTTTCGAGAAGCTGTTGAACGTTCTAGCGAGAGATGAGCGGAGATTTAGTGCGCGTGGATTTGGATGATTTTACGGAGATGTTCTCGGTATTGGCAGTTGATTCATCTTCGTCTTGTAAAACTGCCGGTTGTCATGGCTTCACTACACTCATGCCGAAAAACTATGGCTTGAACACCAAATTAAAGGACTAGCTTGTAGCTTGATAGTATTAACTATTAAGGAGTACCTAGAATAAGGGGTGTAGGTTTAATTTAGTGCTGTCGTGGACATTGATGTAAAATTAGAGTAGATTTTATGGGTAAAAATCTCATACTTTTTTGCGTATTAACTAGGGCTTTAGGCATGATTTTTTAAATTTAGTCATTTCAGGTTACGCTTACGGTTTTTATAAAGCATGTTTGGCCGTTAATAATGTTGATAACATTTTTTTTGTTTGTAATTCGTCCAGAGTTGTTGGTAGGGGTTCAAACGAGTTGAGACGAGCCGAGCTCGATTAGGCTCGAACTCAAGCTTGATTAACTTATAAGAGCTCGGCTCGGTTCGAGCTTTGTTTTTAAAGCTCGAGCTCGGCTCGTTAGTGTTTATTAGTTAATATATTAATTAAATAATATAAATAATAGGCTCGATAGCTCAATAAGTCAAAAGCTCGGCTCGGCTCATTTATTAAACAACTTTAAATGTTGGTTAAATAGTATACAATAATAATAAAACTAATATTATACCAAGGCTCGACGAGCCTGACAAGCTTCATATGTCAGGCTCGAGCTCGGACTCGATAAGTAAATGAGCTTTGTTTTAGACTCAATCTTGGCTCGGGCTTGATAAAGCTCGGCTCGTTTTGAGCTTTTTATCAAGCCGATCTCGAGTATCTCACGAGCTGCTCGGCTCATTTGAACCCCTAGTCGTTGGAAAGAGATAATTAAGATATAAGAGAATAATAACAACAACAAAAACAATGTTATGTCATTATATTTTTTTTGTTTATATGATTCGGTTGGTTACCAAAATTTCCAAACTAGCTACTATGTAACTTTATTTACTAAGTTGGATCATAAAAGAAAAATATAACCGTAGTCGAATTTTAATTATTTTTGTGGTATAATGCAACTTTAATTACTAAGTTGGATCTTAAAAGAAAAATATAACCGCACCTTGGAGTTTACTCCTTTGGAGGTTCCCACCTTGGAGTGCTCAGGTTTGAATCTCGCATCGACCGAGTTTTGACATTGTATAGTCCTGACCGAGAGCTGTTAAAAAAATAGACATCACTAACATGGGTATACACTTGACTCTAAATAACTGAGGGGGAAAACATATATAAACACAAAGAGATATACCTGAGAAATTGTTGATTAATTTTGAAAGAAATTTAGAAAGTCATTCGTTCAATATAGCTTAGTATGAATTTTAACGAAAACCCACGTTGTATGAATGGCAATATGGATTTTGCTTGAGAGAATGAGTAAATATAAATTAGTTTGATCATGTAAACTTACCATACGATAATATTATCCAACTCCAAAAGCAAGTCGTGCTGATAACGTGTTGTATAACAACGGCCTATTAACAACTAACAAACAAGATACGTAGATATAAGAACATGGAATAGAGAGAATAGAGAATCGAATGATTCATTCTTATTGATGTGTCTTAGATCAAATACAAGAGCCAATATATATAGGCACTTACATTAATGCATAAGTAAATAAAGAAATAGGAGTTATACATGTGGAAAGTCACAACAAAATGGATGCATTCATAAACAAATATTTTGCTTAGTTAGGTGTGAGTAAGCTATTTTTGTACGTGAAAAAGTCCTAATTCTCAACTACAAATAAAAACACTCAAAATTCACATATGAATCTTAACTATAAAGAAGTAAATCAAATGCATTATATTGTGGAAATTATGGAACAAGACGTGTTTACAATCATCATTTTGATGATAATTTTTATTTTCTAGTGATTACAATATTGAAATATGTGACAAGGGTTAAAAAATACAAGAGAACACATGTCTAATCACTTGTGTTAGTGGAACCATGACTGTTAAATTATATATACCATGATGACAAAACTCATAACATGGTGTACTAGTGTACAATTAGTGATAACCAGGGGTGTTAATTAATAATTGGTTTCAAACTAATTACATCGATAATCTAACTAGGGGGTGTTAAATATTTGGTTTCAAACCATTGTCTAAAGGACTAAAACCGAAGCGGTAACAACTAGGGATAAGATCGGTACCATGCAGATACCGTACCGAATCTTTGATACGGTACCGGTTCAGTGCAATACCGGTATGATACCAATATTTGTTACTAAATGCTCTCTTTATATGGTATTTATGGTATTTGGTTACCGCGAATTATTGGAAAAGTGGGTTCCGTATACCGTACCGAATCTTTTGGTACGATACCAATATTCGATAGCATATGCTTATCCCTAGTAACAACATAACATAGGTTGCGAAGTCCTAAATGTTCAACTACATAACTCTTCGCTCAACCGGTACTTTCCTCAACTCTAAAAAATAATAAATAACAAATAAAGATAGCCGCTTAGGCCGTAAAGTTATAAACGTGGTTGAAAATCGAATTTGCATTTCAGCTTGGTTAGACTATCGATTTAGAGGGTGTTTGGGATTGCTTTTTGAAAACTGATTATGCGTTTTGCTGAAGTAAGGGTGGAGGTGCTTTTAGATTATTGCGTTTTGTTAGCCTAAAAATTAATTTCAAAACTCAACCCCCAATACCCTCTTAGACACTCATTTGGCATTGTACTTGTTGACTTGTTTTGTTTTTGAACAATTTAGTTACAATCTTTGGTGCATGCAGTGCAGGCAGCCATGGCAAGCTTGACTACGGTAAAACACAGGGTTTTTTTTCTAGGTTTATTCGGTCAAAACCAAGTTTGATTCTTGTTAGATTTGTTTTTGTTCGGTTAAAAACAAATGTCATTAACAAAGAAACTAATGACTGAGAAAAATATAGAAAAGTGGAGATCGAGCCCAACAATTGTGATCCGCGGTCGAGCATTATTTGTGTTACATTTAAACTAAAAATTTAAAGGGGAATTGATTTTTAATAACCTAAACTATTTGGCTTTGTGACACCCCAAACTAAAAAATGGCCATATATAATCTAATACTATTACCTATTAGATTTCGTCATCATGAAGACCATATTTATTCTTGATGCGTTCACGCAACTTCGAAAATCAAATCTAGGTCATGTTGCGATCTTGGAGTAGTGAGGATGAGTTTCGACAAAATTTCAAGATCATCCGCCATTTGTCAATCCTTTCTTAGTTGAAGGCATTCTTGTTGATCCTCATCTTGTTTTCGTCTTTTCTCTAAACTTTGTCTTCCAACGTTGGATAATGCTTGTGGTCTTTGATTCATTTCTCTAAACCGTTCTTTGTAGTCGACAACAGATGTCGAAGACGTTCTTTTTTCCGTTGCCTTTTCACCCCTCCTCTCGGTCGAATGTGGTAGTTCTTCATAGGTTCGGTGTTCAACTTCTTCATACTCATCTTCGTCTCACTCAAGTTAATATAAACTCGAGCGTCTGAAGATTGACTTGCGTCTTGGGGCGGACGATGAAAATCCAGATTTCTTTGAATTTTCAAGTGTTCGGGTAGCGGGACGTGATGCCATTTTGAGGTATTTGATGTGCTCAAAGTGGTTTAATAAAAACTACCTAAATTAACCTAAACTAGACACTCTAAGTTTTAAATTTATAAACTAAGACTCTCTAAACCTAAACCACACAACCGGCAAGTGTATCGGTCAGTGCAGTACAACTAAAGTAAGTCCGAGTATCGAACCCACGAGACTCTACTAGAAAACGTAAACTAGACTCGATTACTTATCCTAAATACTGACTTAATAATGTTTTGTTGCTTTAACGGGGGGTTTTCTAACAAACTAATGCAAATAAATAAAATAAAACTAAAATAACTAAAGACACAAACTGGAAACTGCAACTGGGATCAGATGATGGGAAGGCACTACCTAGGCTAGAATCCTACACATGAATGATAAGCTTCTAATGGCTATGGAACTGGTGTGGAACCGGGATCTTAAAATACTAAACATCAAGAATAAACTAGACACCCTCGACCCTTCTCAAGGGGAAACCCTAGAATATTGTTGTGTTGTTAAACCACGGTTGAGAGGTTACCCTCACAGGCTTACCTACTCGAATCTTAAAGTACCCGCTAGACAGTCTACCTCACAGCGCGAAAGTCACAATACACCTGAAAGTGCAAGGGGTAACTACAATATTTCTGATAAGACTTGGCCTACAAGGAATGCTAGGGAAACTAGGAAGATCTTCTCACAAAGCCTCTAGATCTAGCAATTTAACACCCTAGACAGACCAACAATCTCGCAACTTACAGCTATTGAGAAATGGTAGAACACTTAGAATACCTAACTGACAATTAAAACTCCTATGGATAACCTGCAGAAATTAACCATAAACTAGCTGCTAACACCCAGTCCGCAACCTAACCCGCATTCATACATGAAAGACATTCAAAAACGCAAGTGGAGTTTATTAAAATTAATTAATAAAACTAAATATGCATATACACCAAACCAGAAAATAAAGAGTTTTTTTTACTTTAAAATTCACCCACAAACCAAAAGTTCCAAAACCAAAATAAATAAATCATTCAATGTGTGCAATTCATCTTTAACCTAGGTAGCGTCAAGGTTTAGCCTCTAAAAGTCATGATCAAATCAAAACAATAAAAGCAAGACAAATTCATGGTGTTCACAACAGGTTTGAATAGATAAAAATAAATACGCCGACCCCGTGCTCGCACCTATTCTTCAACCTTGACCTCCTTCTCCAATATGTTGCTGCTGTCGTCTAGAGCTGTTGTGCAGCCGTAGTAAAATTAAGGCAAATTGGATTGTATCGCACTCAACTATTTGTTATTGGCCGATAACGCACTGAACTATAATAATGATCACCAATGCACTGAACTTTAAACCTCTTGGATTGTGTCACACTAAGGCTGTGTGTGTTTTGACCAGGTCCAAATGGAAGAATCCATATGTGTTAATTGTATTAATTTGTCACTAAGTAATCGTTTTAAACCTCTTTATCACTAAGTAATCGTTTTAGTGGTTCTGGACCTGGTCAAACACAGCCTTAGTGTGACATAATCCAAGAGGTTTAAAGTTCAGTGCGTTGGTGATCAATTTTATAGTTCAGTGCGTTATCGGCCAATCCCAAATAGTTGAGTGCGATACAATCCAATTTCCTAAAATTAATGTGCCGCTTCTTCTCTTTTGTTCGACCTCCAAAAATATATTCATTTCCCCTGTATTGTTTTCTTCGAAGATATAATATACCTCCCATTTCCTTTGTGGTCTTTATATTTTTGGGCCGTGACAAGGCCTCGTGCCTTTTTTCTTTTTTATATTATTGTTATTATTATTTATTATTATTATTATTATTATTATTATTATTATTATTATTATTATTTCTAATATACTATTGTATATATATTATTTATATAGTATTATAACTCCGTGCTTTTGACTCGGGTGTTCTTGACTTGACCAATATTGCTCGTTTACGCTCAACGTCCATGAACACCTACCAAATATAAAATAAAATAGATAAACACTAAAAAAGACCCAAAACTAATAAAAAAACTATAAAACATATGCTAAATAAAATAGACCGGTACAAGCCTAAAACTAATAAAAACAATATCTAAACGACTTGAAAACTATACAAACTTTACACTGCAAATAGATGTAGTTTACACATCAGTATTCCTTAAAAGATCCCTTGTTTGATGTAACTAATAAAATATGTTTAATATATTGTTTATCAACATTAATTTACAAATAAAATTTTGTTGAAACGAAATCCTACATATATATATATATATAGTAAAGCTCTGATGATGACAGGACATTCATTGGTGTCATCCTCCCCCCTTTAAATGTGCCATGTAGCACGATGTACGAATTTAAAAAAAAAAACAAATCACAATAAAAGATTTCTCCTCTCCATCCTTCCACAGCCACTCCCTCCTCATCTCCCACCACCGGCGACCTCCCTCCTCCTCCCCACGCAGTCAACCCTCCCACCCGTGTCTTCACTCCCCACCGTTGCCTCTCCTTCTCGTGTCTCCACTCTCTACCGTCGCCTCTCCCTCTGTCTACTTCCTCTCGCCGTCCCTCCTTCCTCTTCGTCTCCAATCGCCACCAATCTCGCCGTCCATCCCGACCACACCTCCTCCCTCTCGAAGGTTAGTGTCAATTATAAAATTTCAATTCTTCATCCCCTTCATCTCTCTCTCTCTGTATATATACACATAATATTATGTTATAAAATATTGATTTTTTTTTATTTTAGTGAAAAGTTGTGGAGTTTCGATAGCGATTGCACTTTCGGATATGCATGAATGTGAACCCAAAAAGGAATTGAAGAAAGTGGAGCTCGAACGGTGGAATTTTAAATTGAGGTAGAACAGAGGTTTAGAAATGAACCCAGATCAGAGTT
>JAUTDX010003724.1:0-51801 GCA_030844895.1 Ambrosia x helenae | reverse complement strand
AAATGTAGACGATGATGGCAAGACGGTATGATCACAAGTTTTTCGTTTACAAGCTTTTAAGTTGGCAGCGGCAAAGATGATGCTAATTGCTAAGTTGCGTAGAGAAGGTGTGGTCCAGTCTGAAACATTTTTTTTCTTTGCTATTTTCTCCTGTTCATATTTGAGGGAACTAAGGAAGTTAGTTGATTTACATGTTGATTAAGGTGTTTATTACAAGTGATGCAAAATCATTACAATATGTGTTTTGAACAAAACATTACATATGTCCGATTAACAATCTTTGTTCTTTCAGTTTTTAGAAAGAAATTTTATAAACATTAATAAAACAAATGCGTCATGAGTTTTACATGGGTTTTTTTTTAATTGAACGTGAGTAAATTGATATGGAATTATTAAACAAACGTTCACATGAAGGTGTTGATATTGACCACAAATTTAAAATACCCTATAAAAAGTCAAAGTTAAAGACCATATTTTCAACATGCATTAAAGAAGACGGTGGAAAACTATTAACTTCTAAGCATTGCCATTAAAGATGGGTGTGCCCGTCACGGTCAACTCCTTCTAGGCTAACATGTTCTTGGTCAAACTTATATTATAACCGGAAAAGGATATTGAATGTTTTGAAATAGTACAACAAAATCATTTCAAAAAATCTTATCATAATGATAATTTTCATAAAACATAAAACAACCCATAACTTTAGTGAAAAATTGCAAAACGAACTCTATGCTTGTATTTAAAAACGATACAAAACTTGTGTCAAAACGACTATCAGTCCATACACACTTTACGCATGTAGTAAAGATCATATGACACAAATTGTTTACGTAAAACTTAAGTTTATACGGAGTATTATTTTTGTGTCAAAAGAAAACTATGTCTACTACATATTGTTAAAAAAATGTGAACACATATTAGATGAAAACAACTGAACACATACATGGGAATGCCGTTTTTAAAAGGCTAAACATCTTTAAGAATTTTTTGTTAAAAACTTAAAGACTGTTGTATACTGAAGGAAAAGAAGTTTTGCTCAGTATGATATATTCGCCAACTCTCGTTATTGAAGCTAAACAAAGACGGAGTTTTTTTTTTTTTTTTTTGAACGGCAAAACAAACTTTATTAATTATAAAGTTAGCAAGGAACTAGCAAGAAGTCCGGGTACAGTCAAAACGAAAATAAACAACAACCCGAAAGCAATAATAAAAGCCGTTCAAAGCAAGTTATCCCATTTTAGACGCGTCAAATCTGCCCCAAGATAGAGCTTAAAATTGTTAACATAGTATAAAACATGAACCCATAAATAGACTTTATGTGAAGGAATAAAAACGATAAAGACGTGTTAGTTTAAGAAACTAATACATTCATAGTTTGACCGATGATTTGTTTCATTTCCTAACAGTTACCCACCATTATTTTTGTTTATTTATATATCAAAGTCATCATGTACCTTAATCTCTTTTTTATATCTATTATTATACTCCGTATTAGGTTTGATATTAGAAATGTACAAAACATAAAAGATGAGGGACGGTTGTTGTAAATAACTGAAAAAAGAAGGTGTACGTATCTCAATGATCTGTTTGTAGTTTGTAGAGTGTAATAATGGGCGCGTGGAAGAAAAGATGACGTGGAAAAATAGTGTGAGGGTAGCGTAAACTGGAGGAATATTTATTTAATTTAATGGAAGAGTTGGCAGGTTTTTTATTCATGGCCTCAGGAAATGCACCAATTGCTGTTGCATCACGCAATCAGCTCACTCTTTGAACACATATCAATAAGTTTTAATGTTTATCGCCAAATACGTGACTCGTATTCGACTTGAGTTATTTTGATGAAACTTCTTCGGAATCGGTTGGCTCTTTAACCATGTTTGTCTTAAAAATCGCTTCAAATATTTCACACTTTGATTCGATATTCAATCACTTGTGGTGTAGTGATTTACTGTGCTTCCCTAAAAGAACTCGAAATTCGGCCAATACTTTAACCTAAAACGGGATTGAACAAACTATGTTAGAGACTCTTGTATTCACACTTGGTAAGCGGTTTTGCTATTATGATGTGGGGTGATAGATTGAAAGATATTATATGTAGGGGTAAAATTTAATAAGTTAAACTTAGTTTAAAAAAGAATCATTGGGTGTATCAATGGTATTTTTTTCATCATAACGTCTCCTAATCAAAACTGTGCACATCACTTTTGAATGTTGCCTCTCACCGATGGAAATCTCCACCAAATATGTTTCACGCCCTTATCCATGCTGGCAATGGGGTGATGTGACTGACGCGCAAGTGCTTCACAACCCCAAACCTTAGTCTAAGGTCGGGACGAGGCACCCTCGGCTTGGGTCATTGGGCTTGTACATGCATGGGGCTTGATTTTGAGGCTTGTCCGCTTGTGGAAGCGAAGAGAGAAGAGGGAGACGCCGAAGAAAGAAAAGAAAAAGTGGGGTTTTTGGGTGGAGACCGTCTCATGGGGTGTTTGTGATTAATGGGTATCGTAAAATCTTGAGGTCCTTAGTTTCAGGCTACTTTAGACTTGACGTTTTCAATGTTTAGACTACTTTAAGCCAGTTTAGGATTAAAATAACATGACGCGGTGTGATTGATGCATCCCAAGACTACATGAGGCTTGTGCGCCTGCCTCCCTAAGATAAATACACAAAACAAATAAGCTAAAACCCAAGACAAGATATTTTAATAACATGTAAGTAAACTTAAGAGTCATTAAGAGTCAATGCTACACTTAATATCTATACATATAATAAACCAAAGCCATTTTAATGACATGTCACTCAAAGAGAAATTCTCCTTCTTGAGTGTGCCATGTGTCATCCCATGTGGCATTGAGATATTTTAAGAAAAAATAATTTAAAAACAAAATTAGATTTTTATCTCTTATGTTTCCTCCCATAATTTTTAAACGTTAATATCTTTTATATACGAGATTTTTTAAATAAAAAAATTACACCAAATTAACGAGCGTTTTATTATCTTTCCAACGAGTACCATAGTGCTATATAAAAAACGGAGAAAAAAAACGACTATTTTTTGTTGGGTTTTGTTCAAACAGGAAAATCATTAATCATTTATAGGCAAGTCACTAATTATGTTCAAATAAGTAAATATAAATTCTATTTTCAACATGCGTTAGCATTGGAGTTATACATTGTTTTAGGTTAAATATTAATATTAGAGTTATATATTGTTTAAGGTTAGGCATTAACATTGGAGATATATTTTTAATTGTTTTAGGTTAGCTGCTACCCGAATCTTTCATGCATGTAACTGTAAAGCGCATCATTCTATTTCATATGTAAATTAATATGTCATATTAGATTTTTCAACCCGGGACGTTCCCGGGGTATAATCTAGTTTGCAAATAAAAAAAATAATTGATGCCATGTGGTCCTTTAACTCGATGTTGGCATTCACTTCCCCTATATATACACACAAACACGGAGTTGGCACTTCTTTCTCTACCACCACACCACTCATCTCCAACCACCACCACCACATATTAACAACCAACCAACCAATATTATGGGCAACTGTCAAGCTATTGATAATGCAAGTTTAATAATCCAACACCCAAACGGTAAAGTTGAGCGGTTATACACCACCATCACTGCAGCCGAGGTCATGAACTTAACCTGGTCACTACGTGGCTCTTTTGCTTACTACCACCTTATATTCGTCTCGACCACCGTCCACAACCGTCCCCACAAAACAAAATAACACCGGTGCCACCGTCACCACCAGTGGTCAGCCTCTTCGGATCACCCGAATCAAGCTTCTTCGACCGACTGAGAGTCTCACTGTTGGTCATATTTATCGACTTATTACTACCCAAGGTGTGTTGTCAATATGAAAGTGTATATATTAACTTTTATTTTAATTTTACGGCTAACTCACACGCTCTTTAGTCATCTATTAAATCTACATCTTTGTTCTTCATACGACTAGAAGTTTAGAACTTTCTAGCTTTTTGTCGAAAATTGGTTTGAAATACCGTTTTTCGACAAATTGCCAAACCAAATATATATTTTTGGGAAACGTAACATTTTCTCATTGCGTATGTACACACCTTGATACAACCAAGCTATAACTAGTTTGGTTGTATCAAATAACTAGCATTTAATATTATTATACGATTTTAATTTTTTCACGACTTAGAAAGGGGCGAGCGCAGCTTTTTGCCCGTCTACCCTTTATTTTGATATAACTTGACAAGTTTTAAAAATAAACAGTTTATAAAAAAAAATAAAATTAAACAAAAAAAAATTCATTAAAGGTTAAGAGGGCGGTAACTTGGTAAATTTTCTTTTAACGTTATCTTGGTTCCGCCACTACATATACTTAATAAATAGAAAATGTATAATATTTAATGCACTGGATCTCATCAAAACTTCGCAGTTAAAACATACTTAATCGATAGTAGTACTACGATGCTAACTTTATGCATATAATCTAATTAAATATCTAACTAATATTTTTGTTTAAAAATTTTATCTTAATTTTTACAGAGGTAATGAAAGGATTAATGGCAAAGAAAAACGGAAAGTTAGCGATTATATGAAGAAACCGGTACCGGTGGTGACCGAAGAACTCCCCGGAAAAAATATACCGGCAGCTATAAGATCTAATCAATCAGAAAGAACACACCAACAGGTTTGTAACTGAATAAACTAATGTTTTTTTTTTGTTTGTGTTTTTTATTAATTTTAATAAAAAATGTTTATAAATGGATTATGTGTATATGCAGATGAAGAGATCGGAGAAAGACCGAAAGACAGCAGCTGCAATGAAGGCTAGAGGATGGCACCCATCGTTAAACAGTATCTCAGAAGCATCGAGCTAGCTAGCTTATTAACAACAATAAGTTGGTGATGTTAATATTAATATTGACCCTGATGATGAATTTGTTAGTTTATGGTTTCAGTTTTTGTATGAATCCTGTAGGATTATTATTGTTATTTATTATTAGAATTAATGACTAAAGTTTCTTGGAAAAACAAGGGAATTTAATGTTCTTAAGAAGGAGAAACAGAGGTGTTTGAGTTTGATGAAAGTAATATAAAAAAGGTTAACTTTAATTAAGATTTATTCTTTTAAATGTTTGAGTAGTCGTAGTGTTATGATACTTATGTTCAAATGTCAAAACAGTATCGAGCTAGGGGTCTCAGTAGATGCAGTTTCTTTATTCTCACGGGGTAAAAGTAAGACTGTCTACATCTTAGTATCTTACCCTCATCAGACCATACGTTAGCTTTGCTACAATTGGGATCAATTGAGTATGATGATTGATGATAGTCGGCCTAAGTCTTTGTTTTTTATTCAAAACTCAAGTTATATAGCTGATCAAAACAAGATACTTTTAAAAATTACTAAAACTTTATACGGGTAGAAATAGATCGGCATCATCCATAGCTATTTTTTTTTGAACGATCAACCAAATTTCTTTAATTCCACCAAACCAGCAAGATGCTGGAACACCATTACAATATAGAATACACCTCACCAAACTTGAAAACAAACAGACAACAAAATAAATTACCCTGCATCAAACGAATGGAATGATTTCCACCGATTCCACGTAACCGCCTTAATCATCCATAGCTATTGTTTGTGGTCAATGGTCATGACTCATGACCAATACACGGGTAACTTTATAAATTACTAACTTAAAATGGGTACAAATAGATTAACATCACATACCGCTAGGCTCTACCCTTTGTGGTTACGACCAATACGTCGTCATTGACAACGCGAACATCACTTTTTTGGTTTTTTTTTTATTAGAGATGAAAATAGTTGTAACAATAAAAGAGTGTTGTTTTTATTTATATGTTTTTTAAAATAACAGTTATTTAAGATTTAAGGTTTATTTTTTAAAAAGATTTGGGAAAACAATAATTGGTAATTCACTTAATCTGCTCAAAAGTACAATTCCATTACAATATATGTACGAACTACACTATTTTATTGTTTGTTTTATGTGAATATTAAATGTTTGTTTAATAAACTAGTTGTAAGCTTAACTCTGATAATAGCATATTTTATTATATCTGTTATATCAAATATTAAATGTTCAATACACTACCTGTAAACCTAACACTGGCATGTTTATTGTTTAATAATGATATTTGGGGTTAAAAACAGCTGTTCAAATTTTGTATATGTACTATTTTCTCATGTACTGTATTATTTTCTCATGAATGATATTAAAATGTATGTCAATTGCAAGGGATAACAAGGAAAAGTACCAATAAGCAAGAACAAATTAATATTATTTCCTTTTTCCTGTATGTTGACCTGAAAGCTTGAGTCTCAAACTTAAATGTCATTATAAGTATAAACAATATAAAAAACTAATAAAATAATTTTTATAAGACAAATAAAAAGATCAAGTATCATATAGTGGAACAAGTATTTTAACTCGTCGTGACATAGCCAGTTGCGCTGTGGTCCAAACGACGTCCGGTGGTAAACTTTGGTGGAGACATTGGTATGGTGTATTAGTTGGTGTAACATAGGATAAAATTTTGCTGGTAAAAAAAGAAACTCGTGATGGCCCCACTTACGGTGTGCGCATATAATGTATATATGTGTGGCCCTCGGGGGGGGGGCAAAAGTAAAGTTGCACTAGTTTTAACGTTATTTTACTAATTTCGTGAAAATAACGTTAAAAAAGGACGGTTAATCATGCATCATGTGGTGGCGTTGATAGCCAAAAGACAAAGGGGTACATGCACCGATCGGGTTTGTCCCGATTGCTAAGTGTTCTGTGCCTTATGTCCAAGGCTTGATACCAAACCACATCGAGCCGGGGGTCTCACCGGAAGCAGCCTCTCTATTCTTAGGGGTAAGGCTGTCTACATCTTACCCTCCTCAGACCCTGTTGGAAAATCAGGCCCTTTGATCGAACACAAAACACACGAGATTGAACGAACTCGTTCGACTCTTTTTATTATCAACCAAAGCACACCCATTACAATAAACTTATCATCTATTTATACTAGACTTATTCTAATCCTAACCCAACTCAAATACTAATTAAAACAAACTAGATATACATATCTAATTAACCCACTTGAATTATCTTTAACCCAAATAAACTTTTTAGATAATCCAACCAAATCAGAATTATCCTTCAGACCCTACCTTAGCTTTGCTATAGGTGGGATTAACTGAGTATGATGATGATGAAAAAAAGAAACTCGTGACATATCTAGAACATCAACCACCTATGCTAAGAAAAGGCATCTAGACAAATCGACCACCTTTTAGTTGATTTAGTTGCATTATTTTAACTTTTTACTATTTTTACATATGTTACAGAGCCACACACACTTCTATAAATACAACTAGACAACTTTATTTGAAAGTTGTAGTAGACATGGAATTGCTTTCATTGTGTAATATTGAAAGAGAATGATAATCACGCACATAACCGTCAAAGTGCCATGGTTCTAAAAACTTTACCTAGTCTATCATTCGGTATATGCATCACTCTTCACTTGTGTAGCAATTAAGGTGAGCTTTTTCATCCAAAACATTCATTTTCGCGTGTACTGAGTAGAAGCTACAAGTAGAGAAGTCATAAGTTGGCTTTTATAATTTGTCTATTTGCGTGTGTAGAGGTGGTGCATCGTCAAAATTAATGATAATTATAGTTATATGTACTTTAAGACTTATATTGTGCCTCCTTCATTCGATCTCAAGATATGAAACAAAGGCTAAACAACATGGGAACACGATGCAAGAGATGCAAACATATGAAAGCAAGAGATCATTGACGGACATGACGCTTACTATTACCAAGTAATAATACCTTAATAACAAGTAAAGGTTATGTCAGAATTTACATTTTCTTGATAATATAATTACATAACTTTCAATCTGAAAGGAGTCATGATACATACAAACAACTCAAGAAAACGATTTTATTCGGCTAGATTGCGACTTTGGTGTTTGGTCCACTTGATGGGTCCAAAAAGTTTACATTGAAGTTTCGTAATCCAAATTTTCCTAAATTCTTAACATTTTTATTTGTTCTTATTTAGATTCCTTTCCTATGTAAGTTGTGTGATTGTAGGCCTTATCCGGTCACAAAATATCATAGAAAGCCAACATCATTATTTTGCATATTTGTTTTGAATTTTAAAACTTAACATGTCAAAAATAAACATTAATTCCCATGTTCCATTTTAGTTAAAAAAGTACACTTTTACTTAAGCTTAAGTATGATTGAGTAGTTGTGTTGTTGGAGGATGAATGCATGCTTGTAAACATATTCAAGTACTTAACATGGAGCAGGCTAAACAAAAGCAAACAGTTGAAGCAAAATCTAGACAAAAAGTACAACATTTGACCAACATCATTCATATGTTTTCTTTATGCATCAATTCCCATGTCTACCAACTAAGAAGTTGCACCATATCAAAATCCTAATTGAGATAGAATGAGTCACATGACATTCGTCGATAAACATATACGTCGGTGAAGATAGGGTCATTCTGTCCGTATGTGAAAGTTTTGTTGGTAGTAATCACATATATATCTAGTAGCGAGTCAAGCATACATATTCATTAAGGTTATTTTCTATCATGCGGATCTAAAAAAAAAACAAAAACAAACAATTCACTCAAAAGGTGACTCAAAAACATAAATTTTACTAGTTCTAACTTCTAAGATTGTGTAGTAGGTTGACGCCAATTTCCATGTAAGCCCATAGTGGAGCCAAACACCAAACCGACGGACGCCACCGGGCTGCTAAAGAGGAAGGTGTGAGTGTGTCAACGGACGTGAATCTGGAATGTATCGGTATTTGTGAAATTCATTTTTAGGCCAATGAAAATTTAAAACATGTAATGAATCGTCACCAGTCTAAATATAAAATTGGTTTATTTGATGTTTCTGTCTATTCAATTTTGACGTCAATGTCCCTTCACTTTGAATGTTTTGTAGGAACCGTTCCTATACAAATTAAAATAAACAATATTTATATTACGATTACAATACAACAAAGGCAAAATACAATAAAGTTACAACTTTAATAAACGAAATGCAAGAAAGGTGTAGAAGCAAAATAAAGAAAAATAGCTGAGGATCGAGTTGAACACGAGGCCCTTAAAACAAATTCCGAGTCTATTAACCAAAGCTCGTTTTGTTTCCCAGGGTACAACAGCAGGAACAGTAATAGTACTGCCGGAGTTGACTCTGGCCCGAATGGTACCTGAAACAAGAAGAGGAGAACTTGGTTGCTGGAGAAACGAGTTGGTGAAATCAGTGAACAGATTGTTAGTGTGTTTTGGTGTGTCTTCTAACGAAGGGTCTCCTTGGTTTATATAGAGGTCCCAAAGTCGAAACAGCTTCTAAAAGGATCAAAAAACGAAAAATAAATGTCATTGAACGTCTTCAATGACATTTATTATGTTTTTAAAGTTTCAAACGGAACTATTTGACCAGACCGTTACACCTCTGAATTGATCTGTTGCTGCTGAGGGAGCTGGGCGAGTCCGCGCGTGCGCGCCCTTGGCGAGAGACGTAATTCTCATTCTACGTCAGGCGGAACAGACCCGCAGGTCTGCGCGACACGTCACTGGCATTCTACGTTAGATGCGCGACACGTCTTTTTCGTTTTACGTCGCCAGTCTGCGTGCCCACTTGGAATCCTCCACACATACCATGACGCCACCAGGTCTTCTACGTGTACTCGCGCGCCACACGCCTTGCCACGTCACCCGCCACTTGGTACCGATCCACCAGCTTGCGTTCAAAAATACTAAGGCGGCTCTCAAGCGGCTCGCGATGATGCGTGTGCGAGTTCCATAGTGTGTGCTCCCATAAAACACTAAAGGAGTGTTCCCACTTATATACCACTCATGGTATCATCACTCCTCCAATGTGGGACAAGTTCCACTTGCCCACTTTGTTCCAAAACATTCAGCATTCATAGATTTTTCCACCAATCTTTGAGTATTGATATCTCATTCATCTTAGTTTCGTTTTAGACGTGGTTTGGTTCGTTGCGAAGCCCTCCCAACATAGAACATAAACCCACAAAGAAACATATAACTAAACCTCAGTTTCAAATATATATTTTAGTCCAAAGTTAGGAAAAAATCAATTTCCTATATTTTGTGAAAATAGCATTTTCACTAAATTTCCTAACATGTTTCACTCACTAAATTAGCAGCCTTTCTTAAAAATCATCAAATGTAGTTCGTGGGTTCATGTTATTAGACCGGCCCTAAAGTAAAAATAAAACAATAGATTTACTCTCAAAGAGATGCATGCCAACCCAATTTTCTGCTAACTAGTATATACCCTACGAAGGTTAATCGTTTGATTTGGAAAGCTAGAAACTCTTTACTCTATCATGAGGAGGCTCGTTCATTAATGAAAACAACGGACGGCGTAATGTGTTGTTACTTTTTTTTTTTTTATATGGATTGTCAATAGGGCTAAGCTATGTAATGTCTCTTGGTCGATTGGTAATGTTCTCCAACTATATGGTAGTTGTACACTTTATCTTGCATCTTGCTAACCTTTGATATATTGTCGGTGTCGTCTTCGCCGTCCAAAAAATTTAGATTCATGTTGCATATAAAAAGAAACTACATTTTTGTATACTTAATATAATACTTATAATTAGGGCCGGCAATTTTGTATACGAACACGATTACCTGACACGAACCTGAACGATCTTAACAGGTACATGTATGGCTTTAACAGGTTTCGTGTCCTAAACAGGTAGACACGAATTTACCTGTTAATTTTCGTGTCGTGTACAGGTAGTCAAGTTTCGTGTATCGTGTCTTAACAGGTCATGTATACACGATTTGTCAGCCCTAAGTATAATGTTCACAAATAGGTACTAACAGGTACGCAAACAAGTATTATTAACAAGTACACAAACAGGTATTAACAGGTACGCAAACAGGTATTATCTAGGACTTTGGTAAACTTTTGGAAATTTTCTCTTACTAAATAGGTTCGTAAACATGCGATTAATATAATGGTTACAAACAGGTATTAACAGGTACTTTTCGTGTATGCCTGTTAAAAAAATTAACAGGTTCGTGTATCAAAAAATAGACACGAAAAATTATCGTGTCGTGTACAGGTAGTCAGGTTTCGTGTATCGTGTCTTAACAGGTTCGTGTCTTAACAGGTCAGGTATACACGATTTGCCAGCCCTACTTATAATCATAATAACGCACTAGTTAAGTTATTAATTCATTTCTTTTTTGAAAAGTTGAAGCAATGCATGGTAAAATATCATCCAAATTTTAAACCCGGACTATCCTAAAAATAATGTGTTTTTCGTAGGACATGAGTCACAATTTTATAAAACTAATCTATCTATACATATAATAAACCAAAACCATTTTAATGACATGACACTCAAATAGACATTCTCCTCTTTAAGTGTGCCATATGTCATCCCATGTGGCATTGAGATATTTTAGGAAAAAAAAATCTAAAAATAAAATTGGATTTTTTTCTCTTATGTTTCCTCTCATAATTTTTAAACGTTAATATCTTTTATATACGAGATTTTTTAAAGAAAAAATTACACCAAATTAACGAGCATTTTATTATCTTTCCAACGAGTACAATAGTGCTATAAAAAACGAAGAAAAAAAAAAACGAATATTTTTTGTGGGGTTTTGTTCATACAGGAAAAACAACACAAAATGTTCAGGTAAATCATTAATCAAGTATATACAATTCACTAATTATGTTCAAATCAGTAAATATGAATTATATTTTCAACATGCGTTAGCATTGGAGTTATACATTGTTTTAAGTTAGATATTAATATTAGAGTTATATATTGTTTAAGGTTAGGCATTAACATTGGAGATACATTTTTAATTATTTTAGGTTAGGTGCTACCCGAAGCTTTCTTGCATGTAACTGTAAACCGAATCATTATATTTCATATGTAAAATTAATATGTCATATTAGATTTCTTAACCCCGAGACATTCCCGGGGTATAATCTAGTAGAGAATATGTTTCAATCCCTTGATGATCTCATTGATGTACAGGAATATATAGATGGTTTACAGTATTTCCTAACTAGAGCTAATACTTCAAATAATTACAAATAAATACAATGCATATCTATTCCTATTTTATAGTCCATTATTATCCCCGCAGTTGAAGCACGTGGTGATTGAATGCTGAGATTGGAGTGAAAATCTTCAAAGAGTTGACGATGAAGACCTTTAGTAAAAATGATTGCCACTTGAAATAGTGAAGAAACGTGTCGAAAGCGGACGTGACCTCTCTAAACATGCTATCCGATGAAGTGAGTATCCAGCTCAATGTGTTTAGTACGCTGGTGCTGAACAGGATTCCGTGAGAGATAGATAACATTGACATTATCACGGTAGACCTGGGTGGCCTTGGTGAGTGGCCGATGAAGTTCAAGAAGTAGATTGCGTAGCCAGTAGATTTCGACAACAACATTGGGGACGCTGCAGTATTCAACTTTAGCACTGGATCTGGAGACGGCCGGTTGACTTTTGGAAGACCAAGAAAGGAGATTGTCACCGAATTAGAGTATTAGACACAATATCCAGAAGTTGATCAGCGGGTGTTAGGGCATCCGACTCAATCTGCATCTGTGTAGGCAGGGAGAGATGAAGTAGTAGACGCTCCAAGAGTGAGACCAAAAGATGTAGTACCCTTGAGATAACGAATAATACGCTTCAAAGCGTTCCAGTGATCATTGGGGTGTGCATATGCATGCATACTTGTTGAACCGCATAGCTAATGTCTGGGCGGGTGAAAGCAATACACTGAAGAGCACCCTTAAGACTGCGATAAAAGTAGGATCTTTAAAAACTGTACCCGATTTGGCACTAAGCTTAGGCTGTGTATCAACGGGCTTACACAATTGCATACTGGCACAGTTAATAATGTAATGGGCATAAGCCTGTTGAGATAGAAACATAGAGTTGTGCGTACGAGTGACAGAAATGCCCAATAAATAACTAAGATGGACGAGATCATTCATAGCAAATTCACTAGCAAGATTGTTCATAAGTTGTTGACGTAGAAGATCCGAAGAGGTGACAAGAAGAATGTCGTCAGCATAGAGAAGTAAATAGGCAGTCTGAGCTGATTGTTAGGGAATGTAAAGAAAATTATCACAACCATTTTGCTTAAATCCCAAACGAAGAACATAATCGGTGAACCTTTGATACCTTGCCCTTTCTGTTTCAACCCATACAACGACTTTTTCAAACGACACACATGATCTGGGTAGTCTTTATGACAAAATCCCATAGGTTGGTACATGTATAAGGTCTCATTCAGTTTGCCGTGCAAAAAAGTGCAATTAGTAACATCAAGTTGGTGAACGGATCTTGATTTTGTAAGTCCAAAAGTAAGAACCGTACGAATCATTGGTGGTTTAACGACTAGACATGTATTTTTAGACATGTAACCTTCTGAATCATTTCATTACAGAAACTAGATGTTATGGTAACGATATAGTTTTTGTAATCATATTTACCCACATATCCATTCTCGAGTGTACGTGACTACACTATGCCACACATTTTACATATGTGCTTATGTTACATAGCAAATTATTGAAGTAAATATGTAATTAGTAAATGAAAGTTTGTCTTAATGCCTTGTAAAACAATGGACAGTTGTGTTGAAATTTTTAGTGATATAAGATTCCAAGTCTTAAAAACACGTGAAGCTTTACTTCAAGTGGCTGACAATAAGTCCAAAACAAAAGATGAATCTAAATTGACAGCATGAAATGAACTTGCATGTTTTGAGTTTCTTGGATTAGATATAGTCATTTAATATTTCTTGATTTTGTCTTGAGTGATTTGCTTTAGAGTATGAAACTGTGATTTTACAACCTTCTCAAAATCCTCTATTGACACTTGACATAAACCTAAACACTTAACACTCATAAAAGGATATAACTATAATATTAATGATGTTAATTAAGTCCGTAAAAGAACCTTTGTAATACAACACTAACTCTCCTCCTTTAATCTAGTGTTTTGGGGGCACTTCGTCCGACTAAATTGGAACTATCGGCTTTCTATCATCTGACCCCAGCTGCCAATCAATATTGTCTGCTTTGTATACGAGAAGCTTACGGATTTGGTACTTTGTTAACAAAGGAGGAAGTTCATACGAGAGCACCTATGGTGCGATTGCTCTCACCAAAACATGTTTAATTGTGAAATTGTCTTCTCGTCCACAATCATTGTTTTTAAATCGCGTTGATTATATTTGAAGTGATTTATTTTGTCCAGAATCCACGTGTGGACAAAACGATGTATAATCTTGTGTAAGGTGTCACATCAGTTTGGTTATTAGATAATGTACTAGGCACTAAAGAATTTGTCGGTTTTGAGCCAACGTGACAAAACTAAAGCAAAACGGGTACTAAGGCTAGCTTCCTCTCTTTGTCGGCCGGTTAGCTTTTGAGACATAATTGACCGGTTGAGTCGATTAACTATCCAAAGATGTTGTTTCCAATTTTAAAACATTAATTTAATCTATAAACCATTTTACCAAGACATTGTAAACCACATGACTCTTTTCATTACAAGTCTACATAAGAGTCAAAAGGAAGGATGTCTCTTAGAGCAATCAATAGAACAACTCCTCTGATTGAAAACTCATGGGTCAAAATGGCTTATGGATCACTGAAAAGATCCAAGATTCCTTATTAGTATTAATACTACCATTACAGTTTAATCTCATCAATAATAACAATTTTATATTTATATGGTATACTAAATTGTCAGACCAGCAGGTCTGTTCTCCTTGCTTGTAATGTGGGATATGAGTCATATGGACCACAGAAACAGTTCACTTTGATTACAAGATCCAAGAAAACCAACATCCACCCACATGGATCTACCCATAGTTATATCTAAGCCAATCACCTATTTCAACAACTAAATCATCAAAATATAAACAATCTCATGTAAGGGGAAGGGGCATTATCCGTGAGTTTTTTCAACTTTACTGGTTTCAACCAATCTTACACTGCTACACCACTTCACTGATTTCCTTCACTGAAACAGTTTTTTGAAGGCAACACTTCACTGATTCTTTATCCACAATCAATGTGAGGGAGAGAGAGACAAAGAGAGAGAGAAAAATCATTGTTACCAGGCAGCGGTAACATGAAAAACTATCCACCCACAAATAATAATAAAGAAAACAAGATAATCTAAAGAGATTTACATCTGGTGAATCCAAAACATCATATTGAGAACTCAAAAGTCAACAACTAAGCAAAACCAAGATCATAAATATTAAAAAATGACTTCAGTAGTTCACTATCCAAATCAAGAAAACATAATAAGTTAGAAAGGGGATTGCAAATCAAGAAAACATAATAAGTTAAGTTAGCAAGGGGATTGCGGCATAGCTTGCTGCGCTACCTACCATCCAGTTGTAAACTTGCCTTTTATTCTGATAAAATAACGTTTGATGTCAATGGAAATACACTTTATTAGGAAAAAGAAAGTTAATAACTAAACATATAATTGTAGAAATGTAAATTAATGTTAACTTAAAAAAAAAAAGATTTATAAGAAGAAAAGAGGAAACCTTGAGGGGTACCCTTCA
Organism: Ambrosia x helenae; assembly: GCA_030844895.1. Classification (NCBI taxonomy): domain Eukaryota; kingdom Viridiplantae; phylum Streptophyta; class Magnoliopsida; order Asterales; family Asteraceae; genus Ambrosia; species Ambrosia x helenae. The sequence continues at coordinate 36,162 of JAUTDX010003724.1, read as the reverse complement.
CCCTTGCAATGGTGGCATTGAAACATCAAACATGCAATGTGACATACTTTGTAATCAACAGTGAGTTCACCCGCAAAGTATACAGTCTTCTGATATAGCTTACACAGTTACACTTCTGTATTGTCCCTTTCCATATGTTGCCACTATTTATGAGAAATTATATACCTTGTCTAACGCTAGAGATTACTACCCCATGTAGGTAGACGTGTTGAACTTTTAAATGACAGGGGTTGAGTATAATTTTGTTGTTATGCACTTCACACTATTGTTTGAGAGAAATCTGTTAGGTATCACGTCGCTGAGAGGAACCAATAAAAACACAAACAAATATCAACCAAGGTTAGCATCAAATACTCAATAAAAGAAAAATAGAAAGATATCAAACAGACTCCAATTGAACTCAATCAAGCGGCATTGGAACCGTCTCATCAAACTCTACGATCTTAGTTTTAGGTTTTCGCTTTTTTGGACTTTTAGCTTTTAGTTTTTAGAATTTACATTATATCATTGTGTCCTTTATGTAACATTGTGTCTTTTTCTTATTTTCATTATTGTGTCTTTTTTCTTCAGCATTGTGTTATAATTTTCGGCATTGTATTATATTTAGCGGCTCATTGTGTCACATTTCGTGATCTATTGTGTATTTTGTATCATTCTCACTCTTCTCATTTTTGTTACACTGTGTAGGATAACTTGACCCAAACAAGGTTTACATGGTTCTGTCCCAGTGAAGAACCTACATCCATGGTTTGCAATTCGGGTTTAAAGATTACAATTACATATGTTGGGTATAGATAAGATAACAATTAGAGTTTAAAACTTAGGTCCCAAGAAAATAACATGGGCCTAAACTAGACTCAAGTATTTTAAGCATCACTAAACCAAACAATCTCTCACTTAAAGGCTTTGCGATAATCTTCAGCATGCCATCCAAGCAAACAATCAACCCAATCATCCAATAATTTCAGTTCTCTTCAATAACAGAAATTCTCCAAGTCCCAGTTCCAAGACTTCAACCAATTCACCTAGTTGCAGCAACTCTTCACATCATTTACCTGAAAGGCCCATTGAAGCTCCCAACAACTCCAATACAGTCATCACACACCTAGTCATGGCAAAACCAACCAACGACTCATCCCTTACAATCGGCACCTACTTAATTAAATATTCGGCTCCAGAGATTCTAGAGGAGATAACACTCTCCATAATATAGCAATCAGCTTGTAAAAGAAAAAATACGTTCATAATTTCAGTTTCAAATCCCAACCTCACTATATAATTGTACTAGAACACCCTCGCGCACCCATTGTTACCAAATTCCCATCCAGGTTTAGACTTCCGAACGGGCTCAAGTTGACATTCCTGTGCCTCTAGGATTCATGCTTGCAATATGGATCCACTTAGCTCAACTCGATGCACTGAGCCAAGACTTTTACTACACCAAAAAGTATTCCATTGATAGATTGATGGATGGTTCATTTGAAGTAGGTAACAACAAAATGAAGTAAAGCATAATCTCGAACTCATAATCTCGAAGTCAAGAGTCTTCACTGCCTTCCATTAAGTCCCACCTAATTCATCACCGTAGACACATTCTTAGAAGAAGTATTTGCTATCTTTGGACATCAACTCTAAAGAATGTCCCCATGCAACCCCACCAAGTCAAATATTTACAACTCCCATTGTCCATGTCATCCCAACCCATGCCAAACCAACACTCGATGAGATAAATCCCCAATCGTAGTTCCATAATGAATATCTTCACCATGTACAAGTTCTCAGATTTCTTCAAATGTCGTACCATTAGTCCTGTTCAATAAGAAATAGATTCATAGTTCTAGATCAACTAACAAGCAAACAATTATAACAATAGAGCTTTCATGGAAAGTAAGCAATATTAAGGATTCTATGACTGCACATACGATTAGTTAAATCAAATCTTAACCAACAAATTTTATGAACAAACAATAGCTCACATGATTTGCCTCTAACCACCTTTTTTTTTTCATTTATGTCATCACCGGCACACCCATTGATTCAACTTTGTCCAAGTTTTATCCATTGTTAGTACCACATCCAAGTTCCCTTGACAAACTAACCAACCCAAGATCCATAAATGTCAAATTTTTTTCCAATAACGATCATCCATCTCAGTTATAACAATAACAAATAGGAATAAATCGGAAACAATGATAGACACAACAATGGCATGGGCCTAAATTTGACGATTATTCAACTAAATGTTGTCAATCAAATCGATGTGCACCTACAAAACCGATAAATCAAATCACACTACAAGATTGGGATGTTTACCCACACATAATTTACCTACACATGTTATTATATGTGTGGGTAGGGGTGTAAACGAGCCGAGCCGAGCCCGAGCCTGACTGGGCTCGGCTCGGGCTCGTTAAGGTTTTGTGAAGCTCGAGCTCGAGCTCGGCTCGGTTCGAGCCTACAATCTTGAGCTCGAGCTCGGCTCGCTAGCAGAATCCAAAGCTCGAGCTCGGCTCGGCTAGGCTCGAGGTGATTTGAGAATCTCAAACGAGCTCAAAAGCTCGGCTCGAGCTCGCAAAAGCTCGGCTATAACTTAGGCTCGCGAGCCCAATCGTTAAGGCTATAACTTAGGCTCGGCTGTAACTTAGGCTCAGGCTCGGGTTCGGGCTCTAGCTCGTTAAGGCTCGATTAGGCTCGCGAGCCCAATCGAGCTTTGTATCTAGGGCTCGAGCTCGGGCTCGATAACTAAACGAGCCATATTTCAGGCTCGGGCTCGGGCTCGTTAAGGCTCGACTCGTTCGAGCTTTTTACCGAGCCGATCCCGAGTCGATCCCGAGCCGCTACGTGTCATTTACACCCCTATGTGTGGGTAATGGTTGATGATGTTTTTTTCATAATGACTAACACTTAATATATGTTGGTAATGGCTTTTACCCATATTTGGTGTTGGTGGGAAAATTTCCCACAAAAACTTGCAATCAGTTAAATGATACATTACCTATACATGTGGAAAATTTTCGTTATGTGTAGGTAAATTATCTACATATGTGTAAAGAACTGATATATGTGTGAGTAATTGATTATTTTACCAACACATAATATATGTAAATAAATATGTAGCTACGCTAAGTAAATAAATTTTTTATTTTTAAAAAATGACGTGACAAAATAAATAGCTACACATATTAAAAAATTGTACAATACATGTGGATATTGGATACATGAGTAAGTAAATAGTTTTTTATTTTAGTTTTCTGGAAATGACGTGACAAAATAAATAGCTACACATATAAAAAATATATAATATTTTTATATATTCAGTACATAAGTAAGTAATCACTTTTTATTTTATTGTTTGAATATGACTGATGTGTTGCAAAACACATCTCTTTTCCAATGTATTTTGTATAGTTTTTTGTCAGGTTTGTATTCGTTTTGTGTCGTTTTTATTATGTATTTATTTTATTATTTTATAGGTGTTTGGAGAAAATGAGCTCAAAATGAAAGAATTTTAATCGAGACACCAACAGTTGAGAGCAAATGTTCATGAACGTTGCAGCATAGACGAGGAATTTTGGCCGAGCCAAGAACACCTGAAGCGAGCTTGGGGTATAATAATAATAATAATACAAGAAAAAAAAGAAACTAGTTAAAATTTTTTTGAGACAAAGGTCTCGTTGAAAGATGTGAACGGCCCAAAATACAAATTTTTTTGAAAACCCTACAATACAATTGGAGGCGGACAATAATATATTCGAGGAACAATACACAGCCGCTAGGGGGACATTATTAATATCGAACATATCAACAGCCGCAAGAAAAGAATCGCAGCAACAACGCATCACAATTGGAGTATAAGAGAGGAGGCTAGGAATCGAGGTTTTCATAACATTGGTTATTTTCGTTTGACACTTCGTGTTTTGAACTTATTAACTATATGTTATTTTGATTCCAAGAGTATATTTTCTTGTTTTGTCATGAATATTATTGGCTAAACATTTACGCTACGTAGGTCGTATTGATGATTATTTCGTGACTTGTGACGTTCGGGTTTGGATAATATTATTTTTGGCTTAATGTTTTGGTAAAATATTTTTGTGTTGTTGATCTTAGAGAGAAGATATTAGCTCGAGTTTATTGTTATATCGTTACTACATAGTTATATAGTTAATCAGTATTATACAATACCTTTTGGTTTTCATTATTTATATCATGTGTTGTTAGCAACTGGTGACTGTTACATTATGTGTTTATTATCATTGTATAGGAAGCTGAGATATCAGCATCAGTGAGCTCTGGTGCTAATAGAAATTTGGAATCTGCATCAAAGAGAGGATCCACTATTCTTAATCTGAAGTGTGTAGATGTTCAGGTTTGCATTTAATTGCTCTATTGAAAAGAATACGAACTAAAATTTCGTGTTTCGGTGAAAACTATTGACAATTGTATCTTTTTATGCTTACAATTTTCTCTTATTGTAGACTGGGTTGATGGGCAAAACTCTTCTTGAACATCAATCAAACAAAGGAGACGTTCTTCCAGCTCACAAGGTAAAACGGTTTCCACACATTGACACTCATTGCGTGGCATTTTTTCTTTATTTGGAGATGTGCATTAATATATTTTGTTATCCGGTTTCATAAACTTGATGGTCTCTTATTTTTGTTGCAGTTTGGGACTCATGATGTTGTTGTTCTAAAACCGAACAAGGATGATTTAGGCTCCCCTGCACTTGGACAAGGCGTTGTTTATCGATTGAAGGTAGATAAATTTCCTCTAAAATTAGTTACATCTTTAATTTTTTTACTGAATATTAAGACGATTGCATTACATTTTTACAGGATTCATCAATCACCATTGCTTTTGATAATATACTAGAAGAAGGTTTAAATAGTCCTTTACGCATTGAGAAAGTGGCTAGTGAGGTAGAATTTTCATAACTAATTTTCACTATTTTCTCTAATTCCCATCTTCTCGTAGTAAGAACCATAGTTTAAAACAAACGGCCTAGTCGCGCTCCTCGAGGTGAGGCGGCCAGAAAACGAGTATTGAGACAAAAAATAGTATGATGTATGTTTTTTATGTTTTTGATGAATCTGGTGACTTTACAGGCACTGAATAGTAAACTGTTGAAGGTTAAAGACAGAAACACAAAAAGGGACATAAGGAAGGAGCTCAAGATGCTTTCTACAGAAGAACGCTAGAGACAGCAACTAGCTATGACAGATGTTATAAAAAACGCAGATGTCGTTTTAACAACTTTCACTGGTTCATTGTCAAAAAAATTAGATGGCAGTTCATTTGATCTTGTGATAATTGATGAAGCGACTCAAGCACTTTTAACATCAAGATGGTAGTTTAATTTTCTATCTCGATTTTTAGGTGTATTTTTTCTTGTATGTAATTCATTAAGGGTCTGTTTGGTATGGGGTAATGGAATAGATGAGGGAATGGAATGGAGAATGTAATGGAATGGACAAGGGAATGAAATGGATGATTACCATTCCATGGTCTTGTTTGGTTACACGTAAGAATGAAATGAATTATTACATTGTATTGTTTGGTATGAAGGAAAAGACAAAGAAATAAATTCAGCGGTGGTGACTGGTGGTGATGGCTGTTGGCAACGGGTGCCAGCGACGGTGGTTGGTGGTTGTAGAGGTAGTGGTGGTCGGTGGTGGTGGCGGCAGCGCCGACGACGGTGATGGTGGTGGTGGTGGTGGTGGGTGGCGAAGTCTGGTGGTGATAGTAGCGGTGACGGTGGTGGTGGTGGTCGGTGGTTGCGGGTCGTGACAAGGAGTGCGGCGACAGTGAGTGGTGGCGGCGACGGTTGGCGGTGGTGGACGGTGGGTTGCGATGGTCGGTGCTTGGTTGTAGGTGGTGGAGGTGGCGGTTGGCGGTGGTCGATGGTGGTGGTCGGTGAGGGCGTTTGTCGGTGGGTGGCGATGGCGGTGGTCGGTGACGGAGAGTGGCGGTGGTGGCCGGTGGGTGGCGACGGTTGGCGGTGGTGGTCGGTGGGTTGCGATGGTCGGTGCTTGGTGGTAGGTGGTGGAGGTGGAGGTGGCGGTTGGCTATGGGTGGCGGTGGTCGATGGTGGTAGTGGTAGTGGTCGGTGATGGTGGTAGTCAGTGGGTGGCGATGGCAGTGGTCGGTGACGGAGAGCACCGGCGGTGGTCGGTGGGTGGCGACGGTTGGCGGTGGTGGTCGGTGGGTTGCGATGGCGGTGGTCGGTGGTGGTGGTGGTGATGGGCGCTAGTGGTAGAGGTTGGTGGTGGTGGTGGTGGTCAGTGGTTATGAAGAGTGACAGAGGGAATGGAATGGAAAAAAAATAGGGGGGTTGGATGGAATGAATATGGGGGTTTTTAGAGGGAATGGAATGGAGGAGGTAATGGATGATTCCATTACCTTGACCAACCAAACACATTTTTTTTCATTCCATCGTAATGCTCCATTCCACTCCGCCTCTCATTCCTGTGTACCAAACGCTACCTAAGAGTAGAGGGAGTGGGGCTTGAAGATGGGGCGGGGAGATGAGGTGGCGGCGGGAACACCGCCCCCTTGGGGCGGGAGAGTGCAGGCGGGAAGGTTGGGCGGTGGGGGAAGGCATGGCGTGGGGGGAGAGGTGGAGGTGAGGTGTCAATGGGGGATTGGTTGCTTGTGGGGTGACCGTTGCATATTAAAAAAATTAAATTTTTTTAAAAACAACCGTTGCCTAACGGTAATAAAGATTTTTTTTTTTAAATCTTTATATATATATTCAAACCCACACTCTTCTACTCAAACCCACACTCTCCTATTTTTATAAAATCCTCTCCAAACACTCTATTTTTTTAAAATACCTGCAAGACGTCGGACCAAACTTCATGTTCGTCTGATGCGTTTGATGAATTCGCTTTGGCCTCCTCATCCGATGACGGCGCGGAATTGATAATGGCTACCGTTCAGACACTCGTTAAAGTTGTAGTGGATGATGATGAAGCGACCTCGGAATCCAAGCGTAGAAAGTATATAGTTCGTGAACGACAAGCCGCAAATGATTTATTGGTACGTGATTACTTCTCGCCCGAACCAAGATACGATGAAAAAACTTTTAGGCGGCGTTTTCGTATGAGTCGTAATTTATTTATAAGAATATCAAACGATTTAGAAAATAATTACGAATATTTCCAACAAAGGCCTGATGCGCGTGGTGAGATGGGAATTACCACGTTTCAAAAGGTCACAGCCGCGCTTAGACACTTGGGTTACGGGTAAAGTTTCGACATAATGGACGACTATCTAAGGATGTCGGCCCGAACGGCTAGGGAAACTCTTTACTTTTTTGTTCGTACGTCATTGAACTATATTTAAAAAAATATTTGAGAAAACCTACGTTTAGTGACGTACAACAACTTTTGGAATTCCACGAAGAAAAACATGGTTTTCCTGGGATGCTCGAGAGTTTAGATTGTATGAAATGGGAGTGGGAACTTTGTCCAACTGCATGGCAAGGTCAACACTCAAGTGGATATCATAAAAAGCCTTGTATGATGCTTGAAGCGGTTGCATCACAAGATCTTTGGATTTGGCATGCGTTTTTTGGTGTGCCCGGTTCGTTGAACGATAGAACTATTCTTAATCAATCCCCAATTTTCAACGATCTTGTAAATGATGTTGCACCAAAAGGAACTTTTTTTGTAAATGGGGTAGAATACAAGTACGGGTATCTTCTAACAGATGGAATTTACCCTGATTGGGCCGTTTTCGTAAAATCGTTTACACGGAGGACTACGTTAGACGATAAGAGAACAAAGTTTAACAAAGCTCAAATGGCTGCACGGAAAGACATTGAGCGAGCTTTTGGTGTTTTACAAAAAAGATGGCGCATTTTGTCTATGCCATGTCGAATGATGGAAAAACCGCAAATAAGAAATGTGATGTATGCATGCCTTATTTTACATAACATGATTTTGGAAGACGAAGGGCGTGCAATATGCGAATATTTTGGTGACGAACCACCATCAAGTCAAGGAAACATTACTGATAAAGAAATAGCGTTAAACAAGTTGGAAATCAAAAATACCCAAACACATCACAACCTTCGAACGGATTTGGTTGATCATATTTGGAGTGTACCAAGACAATACCCATCCGACAATGATGATTAAAAACATGTTGGATGTATTTTTTTTAGTTTATGCATTTTTTTTAGTTAATGTATTTTTTATTTCATGTTTTTTTTATTTTTAATTTGTAGTTTATTATTAATTATTAATGTTTTTTAATTATGTTTTTATTAAAATTGTGTTTTTTTATTAGTTTAATGAAGAAAAAGAAAAAGAAAATAATTTCCACATGTCACTTCCCCCCCCCCCCCTCTCCCCCCTTCCACTCCCCACAATCCCCCCCCCCCCCCCCCCCCCCCCACATGGACCCCACAAGTGCCACATGGCGCTTCACCCCCCTCTCCCCCCCCTCCACTCCCTATAGTCTAATTTGGTCGCTTATGTTTCTATAACTGTTTTTGTATTTGTTTGTATACATTTAAAAATCATATATAAATAAATCGTGGATATTATCCACATTTGAGTATTTTACCAATATATATTATTTCCACACATGGTAAGATCAATGTCTACACATGTTAAGATCAATATTACACATCCTTTACATTTACCCACACATGATTAGCTGTCATGTTGGATGCCACGTCAGCTGCCACGTCATACCTCAATCTAACAAGTTATTCTTTTACCAACACATATATATTAGTTTTAGCCACACATATATGTGTAGGTATAGCTTGCTATATACCTACACATAATAAATGTGTAGGTAATGATCAATATCTACAGTGCTGAGTCTACACATCATAACACTTAATTTATGTGTAGGTAAATATAACTACTAACACATTATATGGTTTTTCCTACACATACTATGTGTGGGTAAATACCCAAATTTCTTGTAGTGGCACTCTGACTAAATTGTAACCAGTCATACCCAGAACTTGAAAAAAAACTCGCAAACCAATTTCGCTCCCTGGTCATAGAGTTGGTGTCACACCCCGCCAAGGCGGAAATGCGAAATGTAACTTCGAAAGGTTTTCAAGCACACAAGTCGCGCAACCATCAATTTCATAAAATTAGAGGTATATTAAAAGACGACATTGTTCAACAAAAACAACTAAAATATTGTCTTAAGAACCATAGTTAAAATGATATTGTTTAAAATCATATATTCAAAACAAGGTTCATGATATCCCCGAGATGCTTGTGAGCGACTCCAAGTTCCATGATGCTCATTTAATTACCTGAAAAACATGCAATTAAAATATGTCAACAATTAAGTTGGTGAGGTCACAGGGTTTGAGTTCTATATAAACCAAGGTTTTCAGAACCGGACGGACGTCGAACCGGACCCCCCGGCCGGTTCACGGTTCGACCGGTCCGACCGGTTCGACCGGTCCAACGAACCGGCCCAAAAACAAAAAAAAAATAAAAAAAAATACCAAAAACCGGTCCAACCTCCCGGTTTTCCGGTCCGACCTCCCGGTTTTCCGGTTCGACCGGGCGGTTCACCGGTTCTCAGCCGGTTCGATGTACCACCGGTCCAACCACCCGAACCGGACCGGTCCGGGTCCCGGAGGCCGGTACCGACCGGCCGGTCCGGTTTTCAAAACACTGATATAAACAATGGGTGACTGGATCATTACCTAGCTAAGACAATAATCATTATGTGACTGTCATGAGCCCGTAACCGAACCATGACGAATGCAATGTGAAATACAAGCACTCTTTTGATATCTGTCATCCAGTTAGAGCGACTAACCAAGAGTGGGGGTGTCAACCCAATAGATTTATTCCGGTGTTTCATAGCTAAGTCCATAGCTAATGGTTACAGTAAAATGTATGACACGAGGGCTTATGAGTACTCTGAACCTTTTTGTCTCATGATCACATAATAGTAAAAACTACAATTGTACTTGTACGCATGTTTTTCCTCCAAAAAGTATGAAAACAGTAAAATGGGGCCGTGAGAACTCACCCGATGTCTGACTGCTAAACTGGACTATATCTGACATGGGAATGTCTGAACAAAACTGCCCTAGATTCACATAAGGACAACTTAAGTCTATGTGTTGTACTATATACAATGCAACTGTTCACCCGATTTGTACATTTATGGACTGTGTTTTGTATGGTTGTCCATATATGTCATACACTATATGTGTTGATAAAACTTGTTTTTGTCGTTATTTATGACTATGATTAACTATTTTTGGCAAAACCAGTGTCTTGGTTTTCTATATGTTACCACACGATATGTATGTTAAATATTTGCATAATCTATGGCCTATTATCATATGTTTTGGCCTTTTCGTGTGAAATATGTCATTTACACATGTTTTACCCTTGTTAACATACGTTCTTTGGTTGTTAACACATGTTTTTCCAAAAGCTTTGTGTTTAAGCCTATTTAACGCATGTTTTTAGGTTTTTAACACATGTTTACAAAAACACCATTTTGTACATGTTTATAATTTGAGTCTAAAAACAAAATGAAGATTAGTAGAGGTGTGGTGATGATCGAAACAAGTGGGATGGGGTGTTATGGTTTCGGCCGAGAGGTAGGATCCAAGATTGGTGAGTTTTGTTTGGTGTGGTGATGTCTAGATGTTATGTACACACTTAGAGGCCTTGGGCCAGTTTATATACATGAGGGGGGGGGGGGGAGGTGTAGAGAGTTGAATCTTTTAGTTGCAAGTCAAACTCCATGAAACTTGGTGATGAAAAAGGTGTTTTCTAAAAGTGTATAAGTAGTTGACTTAGGAAATGTACATGCTTTGCCTTGGAAATGTAAGGGCCGATTATTTTGTGATTGGAGGATGTTTTGGGAAGTCAAAACTAGATAGATCCATGGAATGAAGGTATAAGGTGTGTTGTTAGTGAAAGACATGGGTTATTGTGATCATGGGAGGCTGATGGTGTGTTTGTTTGTGTAGAGCGGCCTAGGGCCGATTTATGGGGAAAGGGGTTTGTAGGTTTTGGGTAGTCAAACATGGATGAGAATGGATTGTAGGGTGGCCATAGTTCCATGTTAGTGTAATACATAAGGTTTTGTGACGTGAAAGTGTGTGTGTGTGGATGTTCATGTTGTGTCTTGTACATGCGCTCATGTTCTTATCCAATGTATAGCCATGTATGTATACATAGATGTAGGTATCCTAGGTTAGCTTTGTTTTATCTCTACACATACACACGTTCGTGTATATATATATATGTGTGTGTGTGTGTGTGTGTGTTTTCGATTGTTTTGTTTTGAGATGTTATCATTTGTATTGATATTGTATGGGACATAGAGTTACATGTACATGATGTTCATTTCGTGGATTAACCCAATATTATCATGTGTATTCATGTTTAGGCCGATTGCATATGTGTGTATGTATACACATTTTTTCGAAATCCATTTAAAATCGATTGGTATATGTTCATGTGTGAGTGTCCTTGTGTTTTGGCATTGATAACACATGTGTGGCTTGTGAAATGTTATTGATATTGTGTTATCTCACAATATGTCATGTGTTAATTCTCTTCTAAACATGTGTTGAACTAATGTGTTAACTCATCGTATTTATGTATTATGAGTTAAATCAATGAATAGCGAAATTCCATGATTTCATGTGATGAGTATTCACATAATATTTTCATGAATGTCCGAGTTTGCATGGGTAAACGGGTCATTGAAATGGATCCTTAACTATCATGGGCCTTGCTAGACTCGGGGTGACACATGTACTGTAATAAAATGTCTAATGCACAACTGGGATTGACAAAATGGTGAGAGTGTGTACGGATCTTGACCTGGAAATCTGGCGGGTGTCACAGTTGGCCACCTTACCCAGCCATAGATTTGATTATCCGGTGGTTGAAGATGGATACAACAGAATTGCAAAAGGAGGCCATAGATTTGATTAACATAGCTATAAAATTGCAAAATATTATTAATTTATTAATTTTAATATATTAATTTAAGTGTGTTGTGAATGAGGGGGGGGGGGGGGGGGGGGGGGTTATATATCAAACATCGCTAAGTTTTTCTATATAGGTTTGTGCCCTGGGGCAGATTCATGCTATGAAGATAATTCTCAACAAAAGTTTCATTTAGTTATGTTTTTTCGGTGTTCCGATTTCTCTTAAAATGATGTATGAATTTTGGTTAGGATTAGGTCGCATAAATGTGATAACCTGTCATTATAACAAGTAAAACAAAGAGCTACAATGAGGGTTTTTTTTTTTGTTTTTTGGTAATCATAACCAGTGGCGGATACAGATATTTTTTGTATGGGGGACACAATACAGGTTGTTTTAATCTGGTTAAAAAACGACGATAAAATAATTCAATTCATTGAATATTTGAATGTAATAACAACATACCTCGATTACAATTGTCCTCTACGTGTTTTCATCTTTTAGAAACGCTCGATTACATCTTCATTAAGAAAACTATGTGGGCACTGGGCTATGATTAGGGTGGGCACTAAGCTTTTCATTAAGAAAACTAGATGGGCACTTGGGCTTTTCCTATAGAAAACTATGAACTTACGGTGGGCACCGGCCCATCGTCTTTTGTGGTGGATCCGCCACTGACCATAACCATAAAAGGTAATGCACCTTTCAATAACCAACTAGAAAGAATTAAAGTACTTGATTGAATTCGATACTCATTGTTTTTTGTTTCACTTTGCTTTTCGAACACAACTAGTATAGATTAATACTTAGGAGTAAATTCAACAATCTTTGTTGAAAGTTAATCCTAAAACGCGTATAAGTTGAAAGTTCAAGGACTAAAGTGAAAGGTTGGTTTAGATTAATTTGAATGTTTAGCATTATCTAGTTGGTTTAATTGGTAGAGATAATGATGTTTGGTTAGTATTAGATTATGATTGCTAGTAGTATTTGAGTATGATTAGTATGATTAATTTAGTATAAATAGGGGTCTAGGTTAATTGTTTTATTTGTCCCTTATTTGTTTGTTCGTTTGATTGAATAGAAAGAGTCGTGGGTTCGTCTCCCCAAATATCTTGTGTTCGTGTTTGATCTAATTGTCTGGGCCAACAATCTTGGACGTCAACGTCCAAAAAAACTCGAAGATCCGTCAAAAAATCAGTAATATACGTTACATGTAAAAATAAAAATAGACAGTTGACCCCGCACCCTATATAACGTTCTTGACCATTGTTGGTATTTCAAATGGTAGATTCATAGTTGGTTACATCTTTAGACTTTGTATATATTTGTCCACATTTAACTTTTGACTTTGATCCACCAGTTGACGATTGCCTTAGCTTTGCTCATACCTAACCCAAGTTTCATGGTAGAGTATATATATGTGAACTATGAAGTTAAGTTATATCAAACCACAAAACCATAGAAGCAACTGTTTGATTATCATTTCTACACATGGCTAACTCGAACAAACTATTGTGCTTCGTTTTGGTTGTGGTTCTAGCTATGGCCATGGTGTCAGAGGCGAGAAAACGCAACGAAACCAATATTCAGTTCTACATGCATGATACCCCTAGTGGACCCAACCCATCTGCTGTCCGCGTTGCAGGTCAACCATTAAATGGCACAAGTTCCGACTGGAGAGCCATGTTTGAGTTTGGGTCCATTTATGTAATTGACAATCCCCTCACTGCCACTCCTGATCTCAACTCGACCCTTATTGGTCGAGCCCAGGGGCTCTACGCGTTGTCATCCAAGAACAACGAGTTGAGCCTCCTTATGACCCTAACGTACAACTTTGTCTCTGGCGTGTACAATGGCAGCTCTCTTAGCATCGTGGGCTGGAACTATGTGATGAATGAAGTTAGAGAGATGCCGGTGGTTGGAGGTAGTGGAGTTTTTCGGCTTGCTCGTGGTTTCGCTCTAGCAAAGACGTACTCGATGAATCAAGCCGATGCTATTATTGGATATAATGTCACCGTAATACCTTATTATTAAAAAGTGTTAGTAGTTTGATTTTGGAACTTGTTATATTTGATTGCACCTCATATATATATGTTAGGCCGTACCAAAATAAAGTTATTCTTCAAAAGATGTTCAAATGGATAATGGGTCAGGCCCAAATCAAACTTTTATCAGATGGTTTTTTAGAACATATTGAACTTGGCCCAATTTGCCTTACCCGTCATGATAAAATCTTAACCAGTGACAAAGCTTGACCCGAAACTTCAGGGGGTCAAAAATCACTATTTTTTTTGGGGGGGGGGGGACCGTATATACCAAAAACTTTCTTTACGAATACTATATAATCGGAACTTCTGAGCGAAAATTCAGGAGGGTGGGGGGGAGGGGAGGCTGTCCTTCCCGCCCCTTAAGAGCTGTGCCAATGATCTTAACTACTAAAATGTATTGAACCATGTTGTGCATTATAAGGTTAACGTATGTCCGATGACATCCCTATGTAGGGCTGTTCAAATCGCTCGCCGCTCGTGGATCGCTCGTCGCTCGTTCGGAAAATGCTCGAAAAACGCTCGCTCGATCTTCCGCTCGGATGTATATGAGCTGATAGGCTCGGTTCGGTTTGTAAATGAGCCAAGCACGAGCAAAGGTACGCTCGGCTCGGTTCGGCTCGAATAAATTTTTATTTATTTAATAATAAATATACACATGCTTTATAGATATATTTATGGCTTTATATATAAGATTCTATTGGATTTGACTCAGTATATGCAAATAAAATATAACCAACCCACTTAACACAATAAAAAAAATTAATTAATACTAGATTTAGTAGTAAAACAATAAGTCATGAGGTGACAGTCTTGACTTCTTTATGTTAATAGTCGTCCATCGCTAATTGTCGCTTGATATCACACCTGCGTCACAATGCAACAACTGTTGTCTGACGTATGTCTCACCAGCCTCAATCTAAGCCTCATCCTTGGACACTAGGATCTCATATTAGTGTTATCATCGGATATTTTGACCTTAGTTGTCCCCTGACAATGAAAACATAGAAGGAAACATCCCAATTTTATAATCATCCATTTTATTCTCCGCTTGATTCTCGCTCGACGCTCGCTCGAAAAATTTTTGCTCGAAGAATGCTCGTTCGGTTTTCGGCTCGATTGTAAACGAGCCGCTCCGCTCGGTTTGGTTTGTAAACGAGCCAAGCACGAGCAAAGCTCCGTTCGGATCGGCTCGACTCGTGAACAGCCCTATCCCTATGATCCGGCCGAGCTCACTCATGGATCTGGACACAGGAGGAGACAGAAAATGAATGGCAACGGATAATACGACAACCTCTCCATGGTTTTCAAAGGACATGTCCTATACTATAAAGTTGTGCCTAAAATTATTACACATAAAAAATAAGTTGTATAAAAAATTTCAAAATAAGAATAAGAGTACATTAACACACCATACAAACCTATAATTTGGAGTAAACAGAGACATAGAGACATCTTTTTGAGATAACATGTGGACATAACATCAGCTCCTTAACTTTGCAAAGGCCGGATAAAGAAAGCTGCCGTCTGCAGCATTTATTTACAAACAGTTTTTTTTTTTTTTTTACATAACAACCGTCAACGGTTCACCTTTCAGTCACAAGTCTGTGCATGCTCTATTGAGGCTGCAATCAATATAACTGTATTGTCATGACAAGTTGTCATTCTCCTCTTGCGCAATTTGAAATCATAGAAATCCATCCTACTGCACAACACGCAATCTTCCATCTGTCAAACAGATCAAGATACTTCAAAATATCATCATCATCATCTGGTTGTGATGCCCAGTTGTGTGCTTTGTGGCACATACTAGTACCCATACCAATACTGGACATAGAGGGACTCAACTTCGATGATCATACCGCGGTTGTTTAGGGGAGTTTTGAGGTCGCCTGTTCAGTAGCAGGACGTTTGGGACTTTGACTTTGACATTTAGGAGAAGTAAGGTTGGTGTGAGTATGTGGATCAGTTGTCTGACGAATCACCACACTAAGCTTGTTATGGGTCGATGGGATAAACGTGGGGCGTGACTGCAGATATTTACCAAGTGAATCCAGGTCATTGAAAGAGACTACTTCCTTCCAGTTTTCAGATGAAGACACTATTAGCTTCTGAGCATCAGCCTGTTGGGATTAATATTAGTCTATTCCGCTAAAAACTGGAAAAAAAAATGTTTTCGGGTCAACCCATAATAAAATTCGACGGTTTCAACCTGAACCAGTTGTAAACTCGAGAAATTTTAAAACTAAAATTGCCAACATCTACAAATTACTGATATTATCAGGCTTGGTCCATAAGACTATCTTACTTATCATTAATGAAGGTTATTTGATTCTTATAAGATATTCATGATTCATGAAACTAGATTAACTAAAGAAAACATACCCTTTTGTCATCAGGAAGCTTATCGCAAGGGACAAAGTGAGAATCTGCAATTATGCCCATCAACCGCCCCAAAATATTAAAAGCGACACCGTTACTCTTTTGATCATCCCTTGGATTTGGATACAAGTATACCACCTTGGACGTGTCATCCGTACACATATTTGCATGGTCCATTATGATCTTCCATGTGTTAGGACTAACTTTAAGTGTCTGGAAAACAGGACATTGTTACTTAGAGCCATTAAAAACCATTGGTGACAAAAGGGTATCGAAAAAATTAAACAAGTAAATAGTTACATCTTTTAGCCTTTGTGGATTTATAGCATGGAGAGCTAGGAGGTCCATCACAGTTTTTACGCCTTCATTTTTCAATCGTTTGTAGCAATCACTACGGTTTGAAATCTGGTGTAGTCGATATACATGGTCGGTTAAGGATGGAATTTCAAGCTTTTTGTACACAGCAAAGTAAAATCATAAGCGCTGATCGTAAGGTACATTACCGTTAACTCAAAAAAAAAAAAAAAAACTTACAGTCTTTGCGTTTGTCCCTAACGAGGAAAGATTCTGTTATCGCTTCTTTAACATGAGTAGGAAAAACCGCATTCACAGCCCTTGCACCCTTCCAGACCGAAGTGTGCGTGAACGAAAGCCGATCAACAGAAACAATACATTCATTAATTTCACAAACTTATTCCCTTTAAGCACTTTCTTTCCTTTCCATTCACTAACAATCTTATTATTAAATTCATCAGATGTCCAGTTATCTGCCACATCATCGTTAGAATCGCCTTCCAGAACGACTATTTCAACCTCCGTTCCAGCCTCAGCACCTGTAGTTACAATCATTTACGTTTCTGTTCATTCTATATATGATGGATGTGTTCCTTACTATGTCATGCCCGTCGACAAATCCAATCCAAATATCTCTCTTACCATGGAAAGAAAGTTTTGGTGGATTTTGTTGAACTGGAAAACATGAAGCAATAGAAAGCATTACTACATGTAACATAATAAAAGACGAGTATAGTAGCTAGAGACCACAGTGTCCAGTTTCGGTACAAAGAAGCATACATAATAATCAAACATGTATATAAAGTCACATATTAACTATATGCAGACATATAGTTAATGTATGTTAATAGAATATGACTCAGTTAATCAAAGGGTTGAATGATAAATAATTGCAAGATTAACTCAGCATAAAAGCAAGCAGGCTAGAAAATTGTGACACCCCAGGAACAATCCCACATCGGACGTGGCCAGGAGAGATCCTTGGTTCATATGTAATCCAATGCCTCTTAAATCACCACCAAGCGTTTTGGGGCTTAATGTTAGTGGATGAGAGGAGAACTCCACAGTTTAAGCGTGCTCAGGTGGAAGTAGTACTAGGATGGGTGACCTCCTGGGAAGTCTCCACTGGGGCAACCAAAAACAAATCCGTAAGATCTGGATGGGCAACCCATCGGGGCAAAGCTGGCAATACTGCTGGGTGAGAGGGGCCGGATGTTACAAAAATGGTCCAACTTAAAAGCTGGCATATTTTGATCCGTTTGGGAGTTTACTGGGTCGTAAGTTATGGACAAAAACAGTGCAACAGGCCGGGCGTTTGGACAAAAACAAGCGCAGCACCATAGGCGGTTTGGACCCAAATTTCTTAGCCCGGATTTTGACTTTGACAAATTTCCTCCAAATTAAGTCATTTGATTGATTTAATTTCCTTTGTAAAAACATCTATACACACACAAAATCTATCGGGATACAAATGCAAATATTTCAATTGCAAATACTACCTTTTATTGTGAATGTACACGGTCCATGTTATGCGTGGCAAGTATAAATAAACACATAAATAATTAATTTACTTAATCACTGTGGTTTTGTAAGCTTTTTTCGGATTCCGCCGTAACACGCGGGTAATATATGATATATCAGAATGAATATATGGTAACTTCTTAGGTAGAAGTAGAAAGCACGCATGTTAACAACCCAAAAAGACCCAATGAAATAACCAATAATACCAATAATATGGTTCGGCTATAACAATCCCGAACCGTGCAGTTTAAATTCTTGAAGTAACAAACAATTGCTACATAAATGAAAAGAATAACAATTAAAAGAAACAACTTTTGCCACTATGAACATGAACACCTGTATCATCACCTCTAAACATCAAAGTTATCTTCTTTGACCGGTGTCATCTTCATCACAAGTAGATCAAGATTTGTGTTTCGGGTGAATCTAACATCATCAAAATGTGCTCCGAATCATTGACCAAAGCGGACTGACGCTGGATCAATTGAGCCAAAATCCAACCTTATAAAGCAAAATGATGGAACAATGTTATTCTATGCCAGTACATGTAATTTAATAAGTCAGACTCTTTCTCAACAACGTCGTAACAAGCTTTTGCCACAAGCTCATAATCAGTCATATCGCATGCAAAGTTGATAAAAATACATTTCAAGAACAAAAAGTTATTGGTAAAATGTTTGATTGAATTGGTAACGTGTTAAAACGGGTCATTCTTTAGTATGAGTCAGGTTTGTTAGCCCAAAACACTTGTCATATGTCAAATAGCATTAAAAAAGAATATCATTTCACTCATAATCTAACTCGTCGTCATCATCATCATACTCAGTTAATCCCACCTATAGCAAAGCTAAGGTAGGGTCTGAGGAGGGTAAGATGTAGACAGCCTTACCTCTATCCCCTGAGAATAGAGAGGCTGCTTCCAGTGAGACCCCCCGGCTCGATGTGGTTTTGTATCAAGCCTTGGACATAAGGCACATAACACTTAGCAATCGGGACAAACTCGATTGGTGCATGTACCCCCTTGTCTTTTGGCTATCAACGTCACCACATGATGCATGATTAACCGTCCGTCGTTTTTAACGTTATTTTTACGAAATTAGTAAAATAACGTTAAAACTAGTGCAACTTTACTTTTGCCCCCCGAGGGCCACTCATATATACATTATACGCGCACACCGTAAGTGGGACGTATCACTCATAATCTAACTCTGGAATATAAATGTATACACTTTGGCATTTGACATTCAACTTGTATGATTTGTTCAATAGACATAACCCGAATCAACCCATTCAGTAAACGAATGCAAAAATCATCATTCTAATGTATGAACAAGTAAACATAAGCAAGAAAAACCGATTGCCTGATGCCTTTTTTTAGTCTATATCACTTATTTTTCCAGTAAAGTGTAGCTATATATTTTCACCAAAATAAAAGGCCAGAGTCGAAAATTTACCTGCTATATATACACACGAATCCAGATTGAACTTCTGTTGCTCTATAACCGAGTATCTTGATCAAACATCCGCTCATTTGATGATGCGTCGCCCTTTTGTATCCTTAACATGAGTGAGAACCACTTTACAACACTCGACACGATCTTCCATCTCCTCTGAGCTTTGACCATGGGAGAACACGGAAACAAAAACCGGTCAACCGCACACTGCAGTTCACCTGGTGAACCACCACCACCAATATACTGCAGATGCATTGATGAGCTTGGGTCACAAATCAAGGTATTATCCACGCGGCATTCAAAGTCCATTGGTTGATCAAATCTAACATCAACAGAACCCATGTGGTCCGGGCCATATTCACCCAAGGTGGACCCGATGATATCTGGGGACGGTGGGTTCACCTGTGGGTAATCAAACGGGCCTTTCAGAATAGGGTTATTGCCTTCGATCGTTTGGGTAAAAGAGCAAATACTGTTCCTAAGAGAAGCTTCGTCGTCATAGGGAAGAACTTTGTCCAAGTGTTGAAATGCGTATAATACCAATTTGTGCGCTTCTGCCTAAATATGAAATTTAAAATTTGGTTCAGTGACCATTAGGGGCGGCAATTATTGACACGACCCGAACCCGACACGAAAAAAAAAACAGATTTGGGTCACGTGACACGACCCGTTTAAAAAAATGGGTCGGGTTAGGGTTGACACATATATAAAATAGGTTGACCCGTTAACCCATGTTCAAAAGATAAACCCAACCCGTTTACTAACTAACGGGCCAGATGGGTTGGTAGTCATTCAATAGTGAGAAGCTAACCTTTTCGGTTTCTGAGAGGTTGTCGGAAACAACATACTTGCAATCGGAAAGAAGTCCAAGAACTTGTCCCACAACATTAAACACAACACCATCTTTATTCTGTGATTGAGGACAATACAAGTATAATTTGTTGTCATCTATCACACATCTTGTAGCATGCTCCACAACAACTTCCCACATTTTAGTCGACATACCAGGGCCCAAGATCTGCGGTGTTCATAAACTCGTTAAAGGGTATACATAGTAAATAATATTGAAGTAATCTATGTATCATATGATTACAATAATAGACTTTGGATCGCGTTCAGCTGGTTTTGATGACTTCCAACTTTTTAACCGGTTCTCTTTTAGCTAAATGTTTTTGTTTAAGTAAAACGGGTCAAAACTGTCACAACTTATTTATGCTTAAAAGACCTAAGAATCCATATTAGAGGGATGATTATAAAAAAACTTGATGAGCAAAATAGCACAAAAGAAATGCAATATCTTACATGTCGAAGCGTTGTAGGATCTAGGAAAAGAAGAACTAAGAAATCTTTCACTGTTTTGACATTTTCTTTGTTCAACCGCTTATGAAAAGCTCCATCCTTGCTGATTTTTTCGAGTCTCCATACTTCGTCACACAGATAAGGTGGGTGATGTTTCTTGTATACTAAAAACCAATAAAAATCATATATTAACTTTTTACCAAAATAGTTACAGCAGGTTGATTAAGGTACATAGTTCTCATCAATCATGATTGATCAAAGTAGTCAACTGATATAACAATTGATCAGTACGCGTGCAGGAAACGACCTATTATGACCACTTGTTTTACCAATTCGACTGAAATGATCTGTTTAAGATAAAAACACAACCCAATTCGACTCTAACTAAATGAGTCACAATCAATATCTTTGTGGAATAGGAAATACACTTACGTTCCCACGATGATCTCTGACAACAAACGATTCTGAGATTGCTTCTCTCACTCTAACCCCATCAAAACTATCCAAAACCCGAGCTCCCAACCTGAATTTACGGCTCCTTGTCCAGCTTGAATTGTCTGTAAAACAAAGATCACCCACGAGACCTACGCCTTCTTTTAAACTCAACAATGAATTTCCACTAATAAGAGGTTTTTTCCCGCGCCTTTCTTTAACAATATTAGCATTAAACTCTTCAGGTGTCAAGTGTCACCTAAGTCATCACCAAAATCTCCCTCAAGAACCACTATCTCCACCTTTGATGTTGATCCAATCCCACTAGAAATGGTTTTCCCCGTATGTGAATCGATTAACGCTACTTTTAGTATATTACAGTCTTCTCCTTCGATACGGGTTCCAGTAAAAATGGAAGAGACAAAGCAGTTAAGAACTGTAACTTTAACTTCCTTGGTAGTGTAGATTCTGTCTCATCTTCACTGTCCCTGATGATGAACACGCGTTAGTCCTAAAAACGGGTCGGGGCCACCAGCCTACAGGCCTCTTGCCTAGAGCTACCAAGGTGGCCCGTCAACCCACACGTTGTCGGCTCAATTCCCAACAGCGTGTGAGTATACGCCATTATTAAAAAACAGGTCTGTTGCCTGGGTTGCATCCAAACCTGTAACTTTTGGCCGGGTCAGGTAAAAGTTTTCAACGGTTTTTATTATTTTTTTTATGAATAATTTGTTTCTCAACTATTGTTTTGTCCAAGGTTTTCAGAACCGGACCCGACGTTGAACCCGGAACCCGGTCTGACCGGCCGGTCCGGTTTTCAAAACAGTGGTTTTGTCTAAACAAAAGGATATCAATGGTTTATATGTGAAAATGATTTAACCTGTTTGACCTGTTAGCATGGGCGGATCTTTCTACAGGCCAGATGAGGCCCGGTCCACCCAACGTTCTCCCTTCATAATGTAAATTTTACCAAAGTTTTCTAAAAAAAATCTATATGTTTTGAGTCCGGCCCTACCAGATTGAGTGTAGCCCTACCAGGTTTTTCATTCAAGATTTGCTATTGCCCGTTAGAGATAAAACACAATGTGTACAGAACAATGCACAATCAAATGGGCTAAAATCATACACCTTACCACTTCATATTAGCTATATGTTTTTGCAGTGCCACTTCAACTTCCTCTCTCACCTGCACAATAATATTATCATACAATAATCAAGTACAAAAATTTACAAAAACTGAAGTTGAAAATGAAGAATGTCTTTTACATACTACTCTTCGGATCAAGGGCTCAAAACGGGCTCAACATACTTGTTAAGAGTACAAAACTTCATCACCTCAAGCACCGCACTGTGAACATCAAAAACACAAAAAACGAACTTGAACATCAATAATGGGTGTTGCTATAGATACATCAGTGATGCTAGAGACACACGAGGTGAGGTTATCATACTGCCTCATAACATGGCGAAAATGGTCATATAGCCGTATGATTTTTTCAGTGGTCACATCAGTCACTTTTGTGTCAATGTACCATATCATACAAGCCATGTAACTTGACGACACAAACTCATACAACATGTATAAAACATTATGTCCCGTATGATGTACCACTCTAACACGTTATAGTGTTATACAAATCCTGTATGCCCATTGCCACCATGTCATACAGTCCGTATAACATGTCAGTGCTATCTGTATAATGTGTCACCAGTGCTACAAAAACTTCATCACCTCCAGCACAACTGATGGTCCCAGACACACTAGATAATGATAATCACACGCACACTGATACAAACACACGATTGAAATATAATCACACATACACACACACACACTCTTTTGTTTTTATTCGGTTGAATATGGACAAAACAAGATTTCTTGATTGTCTTGATAAAAATAATGAAATGTACGACGGTTCCTACTATATATACATGATATTGTGGCAGTTTGGGAGAGTTAAATGGCGGGTTAATTACGGTTAATATTGGAGGGAAACCACCACAAAGACTGCAGGGGCATAACCGTCAATTTTGATCAAACAGTGCCATGAGGCGCGCTTCTTGAATCTGTCCCAACATGCTGCACAATTTCGAACTAATATACACAACTTTACTTCACATATCTAATCCTACAAGTCTTAAAACTAATCCTAATGAAGTATTATAATAATACACATAACATAATAACATGATAAAGAACATAAAATGTTTGATTCAATCAACTTCAACAACAACACTATATATAAACATCAAGAACAAAACGTACAAACTTAAAAATCGATAATAGGTATTGCTATAGACACACCAGTGATGCTATACATACACCAGGTGACGTGACACCATCATATGAGCCGTATGATAGAAGGAAAACGGCCATACATGCCATATGACTTTGTCAGTGGTTAGATCAGTCATTTATTTCCAGTAGACATATCAGTAGCTAACGCGTTTATACGACCACATATGATAATTAATCCCATGGTGTTTGTATGATTTATATGTCATGTCCCATTAAACACAGCCTAAATTCGATAATTCCTATATTAAATACCGTTTGCACTTTGTAATATCCAAAACTACACAACTAAACATCAATCAACAAAAACAAATCCAACTAAATCAGATTGTAAGCAAGCTAAAGTTCATCAGACTCACCTCCTAAAAGAAGGCCGTTTTCGACGCCCTCTAGCATCCGATGCTGATGCCGAGTCATGCTCATGTTCATGTTCGTGTTCGTGTTCGTGTTCATGTTGCTCATGCAACAAAACACAGGTATCATCATCATCTGCTTCTGCCTCTTCTTCTGTGACATGATTAGAATAACCAGCTGAGGTAGAGAATAATAATAATAATTATAAGAAAACATGGAAGGAGTACATGTGGAAGCTTCGTGGATGATGAGTATGTAGAAATCAATAAACAAAGAATGTGATTAGGATGAGAAAAGGACGACAAACATGCGGTGTCAGATTAAAAGACAAAATAACCGAAACTGTTTTTGATAATTAATACAGAAAGTACAAAAGAGTGTAAGGGCTACATTCGCATAGACAATGTATGTTTGGAACATGCCAAATCTTGGTCCCTATACTATTATATTGAGGAAGTATTATTATTATCTTAGAAGGATGGGCTACATAGATATTCTACTTCCTATTTTTTTTGTGTGTTACAACTTGTTATAAATAAAAATAGAAACTCGTAGTAAAGGTATTAAACGAACTTCGATTGAACTCATTCAAGCGGCATTGAAACCGTCTTATCAAATCCTACGATGTTTGTTTTTAGGTCTTCGATTTTTGGGGTATTAGCTTGTACTTTTTAGAATATATGTTATATCATTGTGTCTTTTTCTTATTTTCATCATTGTGTCATTTATTCAATTCATGTGTCTTTTTCTTTAGCATTGTGTTATATTTTTTGGCATTGTGTTATATTTTGTGGCTCATTGTGTCATATTTCATGATCTATTGTGTTTTTATATCCTTCTCACTATTCTCATTTTTGTTACACTGTATAGAATAACTTGACCATTATATTAATTTAACAATTTAACTACTCTTTAGTAATAGACAATAAGCTACGCCGCATCTCCCTTTTTATATCCTTCTCACTATTCTCATTTTTGTTACACTGTATAGAATAACTTGACCATTATATTAATTTAACAATTTAACTACTCTTTAGTAATAGACAATAAGCTACGCCGCATCTCCCGTTTGAATGACAAATCCAATCCTACTAAAAACATAACTTTGGTTCTTTGGCGACAAGATATGTTATGCATGACCATCTGCAATGTCCAAAAACCGAATAACTTTGGAAGCCAAGAACCAATCATATTAATAGTGAATGGTTACATAGTTTATGTAGTTACCATACCTCGCTCATTATTTTATATACATATCATCATTATTATCATCATACTTAGTTAGTCCCACTAATAGCAACGTTAAGATAGAGTCTGAGGAGGGTATTTGATGTAGACAACCTTACCTCTACCCCGTGGGAATAGAGAGGCCGCTTCCAGCAGTGAGACCATCGGCTCGATAGTGGTTTTGCATCAAGCCCTGTACATAAGGCACATAACACTTAGCAACCAAGACAAGGCCGATTGGTGTATATACCCTCTTGTCTTTTGGCTATCAACGCACCACATGATGCATGATTAACAGTTCGCCGTTTTTTTACGTTATTTTTATGAAATTAGTAAAATAATGTTAAAATCAGTGCATTTTTACTTTTGCCCCATGGTACACACACACACACATAATATTATATATGCGAACCATAGTTATCAAAGGCACTAAACGCATAGCCTCGCCTGAAACCTAGGCGCGCGGCGCAAAAAAAGCGAGGGTCTGGGATAAAAAATGCAAACATCAGAATAAAGTAAAAATGTATTAAAATAATATTATTTTTCATCTAGTCAAGGGAATTAATCTCATATTTTTGTTATCTTTTCCCATGATCATCATAGTCGTGAGCAGTGGCAAAGCTTGAAAATCCGGACCGTGGGTCGAAAGTATATAACTAATTTTTTTTTATAAAAAACGCGGAGTCGAAACCGTATATATCAAAAATTTCTTTACGAATACTATATAATCGGAACTTCTGAGCGAAAATATATATTTTAGTCCAACGTTAGGAAAAAATCATTTTCCTATATTTTGTGAAAATAGCATTTTCACTAAATTTCCAACAGTATATCCTAGTATTATTGTAGAGATTGATGGGGAGCTTTACGCCATTGATCTATAGCAATATCATTCTTGTGATGGATGCATATCCTAATAGTATTGTAGAGATTGATGGTGAGATTTACACCATTGATCTAATCCTAATGTTAATAGGAGAGTTTAAGATTGTGTTTAACCTGGATGGCTCTCTCATTACGATGCTACATACCAGTGTATGTGACAAAAAGTTAATTCGGTCATTGCTATTGAGGATGTCTCTATAATGAAAGATGGTGAGAAAGGGGATATGGAGTACTGCTTTATGTTCATTGATGAAAGTGCGGAAGTATTTCTCACATGTTCGTGTTTTCATTACTAAGAAAAAGAAAGATATCCATTGGGACCCTATGTGAATGAATTCATAGACATACACTCGGAGGGATTCTAGCCTTCTAGGTGTACCTCTCCCCATAGCATGTCGAATTTTTAATTGACCTTATTCTAGGTGTGGTATCGATTAGCAAAGCAGCCTATCATCCGTTCTTTCCAAAGTTCAAGTGTTGCTTGATAAGGGGTTCATTCTCACTTGCACATCCCCTTGTGTGCATTGGTTTATTTATGCTTGGGGCTTGAAAATGTACATAGATTATTGATAATTGAAGAAGTCGATCTTGACAAGAATAGTATAGGTATCTATTACCAATTAGCCGATTAAAAAAATATAGGTATCCATTAGATACCTAGGATTAGTGACTTATTTGAACAACTCCATGTTGGTTATTAAAGATTGATTTGAGATATAAATTTCATCAGGGGAAACCCGAAAGTAATAGAAGATGATGTTCCATAAACCATCTTTTGAACCAAATATGCCAATTATTAGTTAGTGGTGGTGTCATCTACTAATGCCCATTGCATTTTTGTATCATATGCCCTATGCTTTATTGACCCGTTAGCTTGTTCAAAGATGATATAACATGATATGCATTTGTGGAGTATATGGAAGAATTTAAGAAAATAAAAGCGTTATGCTAATTTTCCCAAGTGCAATTTGGTTAGATCTCCTAGTCAGAAGTCGCGGTCCTGAACTCATTAGACGCGAAGAGGCTATGTGCCCGCGTCTGTTGGCCTATATCACCGCGACTTTAGACCATTTTTTGTACTAGTGACATGTATTAACTCACTCAGTATTCATGTTGATCTCTCGAAGATAGAAAATAGAAAGGAATAGTAAAAAGAATCCCTCCAATAAAAATTCAGAGGTATAAAGTTTTCTAGGCCTACTCGAGTTGTAACATATAGCCCCTCATAGGAACCAAGCACGTTTGATTTGCCTCCAAATGCTCACTGTTAGTAAATAAACTATGAAATTGATAACAAGAACTAACAATCAAACGATTCAAGCTTTATTATTGATTAACGAAAACGATTACAAAATAAATTGAAAGAAAACTCGACTAATTACAATGAATTGAAGAAAGCTATTTATAAACCCTAAATCCCAAAGTGTTCGTTAACTTCTTTGCTTCATGGCAGAAATAACCCTCCAAACTTTCAGCATTGGCAACTTAGCATGAACCTTTATTAAAGCATTAAAAGACTTTGTAACTTGTCACAACTGGCCCCTGGACTTATTATAAACCTTTATGTCCATTTTGACTTCTATTGACTTAACCAGTTTGACTTTATTTGACTCATGATTTTGACGGCGGTGGTGGGTGGTGGTTGGTAGTTATTGTGTTGTTGTTAAAGAGTGAAAGAGGGATGAATGAAAAAAAACATGGGGGGTGGATGGAATGGTTTTGAGGGAATGGAATGCATTGTGGAATGGGTGATTCCATTCCTTTAACCAACCAAACACACTATTTTCATTACCTCGTAATGGTCCATTCCATTCCCACTTCCATTCCATCGTACCAAACGCTACCTAAGGCTTCTCATTACCTAGTTCATATCTCCTGAACTCTTTCACATCATCACAATATATCAAAAACATATATCCTACTTCTCTTGAATCTATTTCATCCTGGCTAACATTATCATAAACCTTTCCATACATTTCCAAAACTACCCTTTTTGGAAAAACCTCTTCATTAGCCATACCTCCTCTAACTAGAGTCCATCCCACTGATTTTTCACACAACACACCATGTTTACAGCTCATAATCAGCCTTTGCCTACAGTGTAATCAGTTGACTCTTCCTCATGAGGCATCAACACATATCCATCAAGAACATAGATATTATTCCTTTGTCTAGTTCCTGACATAACCACTTACATTGATTCATTCATAATCAATGCTTTACCATCCTTTAACATCACATGGTAACCCTTTTTCTCAAAACAACCCAATGACAACAAACTTTTATTCAGATCTAGAACATACCTTACCTTATGAATATCAACAATAACACCATTGTCCATCATGAATATAACAGTCCCATCCCTTGAATCTCACAAGCCCTGCCATCACCAATCTTGACTACACCAAGATTCACATATTTCAATTCCTGAAATACCCTTTAACATGTGTCATCTCAAATGAACATCCTGAATCCATAACCCACTTTTCAGAACAGATTTCTTCACTGGTCACCACAAGAACATCAGATTCATCACAATCCTCTGATGAATCACCATATTGTTGTCTTCTACCACTCATGCCCTGTTCCCTTCTTTTCTTCCATTCAGGACAATCTCCTTTAAATGATCCTCTGATTGACACACAAAACACCTTCTCTTGAACCTTGATTCTCCCCTGATTCTTGAATTTTTCTGATCAACCTTTCCTCTCATAAGCAAACCATCTCCACCTTCTTCTATCACATCTGACCTCCTTTTCAATTCTTTTGAGTTCAGGGCAGCCAAGACTTCATCCATAGTCAAGGTCTCCCTTCCATACATCAAGGTGTCCACAAAATGCTCATACGAAGAAGGCAATGATGTGAGAAATGTAATGGCTTGATCTTCACCATCCAATTCAACCTCAATATTCTCAAGATCCAAGATAAGTTTGTTAAACTCATCTGTGTGTTCTTCTAATGTCTTACCAGGACTCATCTGAAACGTATACAGCTTCTTCTTGAGATACAACTTGTTGGCCAAAGACTTGGTCATATACAAGGTCTCAAGTTTTTCCCAAATTCCTGCTGCTGACGTTTCTTTTGAAACTTCCCTCAACACTCTGTCACCCAGACTCAAGATTATCGAACTGTGAGCCTTTTCTAACATCTCCTTCTTCTCTTTAGCTGTGAGATGATCAGGAAGATGATCATCACCCCTCAAAGCATCAACAACACCGTTATGCACAAGCAAGGCCCTCATCTTCAACCTCCACAGACTAAAATCGTTTCTACCATCAAACTTCTCCAACTCAAACTTTGTTGTCACCATTCTTGATCTTTAATTGCGGATAACAAACACCACTTTCACAGATTTAAGCAACGAGGCTCTAATACCAATTGTTAGTAAATAAACTATGAAATTGATAACAAGAACTAACAATCAAACGATTCAAGCTTTATTATTGATTAACGAAAACGATTACAAAAGAAATTGAAAGAAAACTCGACTAATTACAATGAATTGAAGAAAGCTATTTTTAAACCCTAAATCCCAAAGTGTTCGTTAACTGACTGTTAACTTCTTTGCTTCATGCAGAAATATCCCTCTAAACTTTCAGCATTGACAACTTTAGCATAAACCTTTATTAAAGCATTAAAAGACTTTGTTACTTGTCACAACTGGCCCTTGGACTTATTATAAACCTTTCTGTCCATTTTGACTTCTATTGACTTAACCAGTTTGACTTTATTTGACTCATGATTTTGACTCACATTCCAACACTCACAAACTTGGGTTTTGGAAATTTCATAGAATGTCACCCATCATTGATTGCTCCGATTCAAGCATGCTTAACGATTAGGTTCTCTTTTTGTCCATAGCCAATGCGCCTAAAACGCGTTGGTGATATTTGATGCACATTATTGCTTATGGCACATCATCTGTTATGTAGACAAAATGAATGGTATGTGATTTGCCGAAGGCATAGGGGTGTAAATGAGCCGATCCGAGCTCGAGTTCAAGCTCGATAAATGAAGCCCGGACTCAGGCTCATTAATTAAACAAGCTTATTTTTGGCTCAAGCTTCGATTTAAGGTCGTTTAAGCCCGTCTTGATGCTGAATTTTTAGTGAGCCGACAGGAATATCTCACAAGTGGCATGACTTGGTTACACCTTTGCAGCCCCCCTCATCCTGCCACGATTGGAAACTCAGCGAAGTTTGTCCCAACATGGTAAACAAACCTAAAGAATGATTGCTAAATGCCATTGTGAGACAGCGTGATTCCATACTAGTATGATGCTTTCTTGTATGGCCATAATGAAAGATTTGAAATTAAATGTTTTGCTGTAGATGTGACACTTTCCGGTGATTCGATAACAAAGACAGAAAAGGACCACCCTAAAATACTAAAGGCGTTTTGTCTTTTTTTTCCATTTGAGAGGTGTGGATATCAGGTTACAGGGCCGGCTCTTGGGCAATTCAAATGAAGTAAGGGCTTTGGGCCCCCAAAATTTTGGGGCCCCATTTTAGAAAAATAACTATATAAATTTTGTATATTGATGTATAATCTGGAGCTTTGTCAAATCGTGTTACAGTAGTGCAATGGTATGATATCTATCTGGCATTTGTAGAGACTCTGGTTCGAATCCAACTATCTATGATACTTAATGTTTTCATATGTGTTTTATTAAAAGAGTGGACAACCCCCTTAGCCATGAAAAGCTCAATGTTGTCCTGCAACTATTAATATCCTTGGTGTTTGATGGCTTGTTTTAATGGGATGTTAGCATTATCATTTTGTATTCGTAACTTTCTTTTGTGTTCTAACTTTTTAAGATGTTACTGATAAATTTTTGCATATGAATTGATGAATAGGTGTTTAGATATACATAAAATTGAATGAAGAAAAAAACATATACCTTATTATTTAAGGGACATTCTGGGTTAGATTATAAATATCAATATCTAACCGTTGTAGAAGATTTCAACACTAAATCACACAAATCTTTTGGATCAACCATGCCTCTGATTATGTTAAACAAAGTGTAAATCAGACGAGTTTTCTGGTAGTTGATCATATCAAATCCAATAAAACAAATCATAAAAGGGCCTCACTTTTTGATTTGCTTTAGGCCCCTAATAACGTTGAGCCGGCCCTGTCAGGTTATGTATTAAATCCTTATTAAAGTTTCACAATGAATTGTCATTATAATTTCTAAGGAGCAGATCTTGGATTCAATGTGGTGTTTGTGTGAAAATTATGTGGAGACTTATATATTTAGACTAGCAGAGTGCCCGCGCTATGTAGCGGGAAACACAAACACTTCTAAGTGTGTGTATGATTCCGTTAAATTCGATTATTAGCTTTAACCGAAACAAAAATCAAAATTCATCAATTAGTTAGTCTTATTATACAATTGGTTCCTTGGTTCGGTTAGTATTATTAGATTATCGTTTTTAGTCCGATTTAGTCAATTTTGATGAATAACAAAAACAAACTTTGGCTAAATTTTTTTTGCCTACAAATACATAAAATTGTGATTAAATACATGAAATAGAGGTAAAAATAAGCATGTAAACGAATCGAATGTTCATGAGTTGTACGTGAACTTGTTCGGTGGGAAGTTCATTTATGTCATTTATTTAATAGAGTAAACGAACAAAACGAACAACAAAAATTGTTCGTTTAGTTAAATGAGCGAACATGAACAAACGTTGAGTTTGTTCATTTATGTTCGTGAACATACGTTTATGTTCGTTTATTTATGTCCGTTTATGTTTATTAATTACATACGTAGTTATATTTACATAAATATAAACATAAATTGGGCGTTAGCTACTTGTATAAATATATAACCAATTAGTAATTGGGTATTTTCAGTAATACAAAACCGTTCACATTTATTATGTTCGTGAACGTCCGTTTATGTTCGATCGTGAACTGTTCATTTAGGTTTAAACGAACGAACATAAACGAAGAAGAACATGAAAAATTTCTTAATAAACGAACATGAACACAAAAATGTGTTTTATTATGTGTTCGTGTTCGGTTAAAATTAAATGAACAAACATGAACATTGTGTTCGTTCGGTTCATTTACAGCCTAGGTATAAAAGTTAAAAATTTCAAAACCCCCTCTAAATATACCGTCACTACAATTCATAAACCTATCTACTCAGCTTCAAACCATATTAGAGTATAATTTGCTATATATTTTTAATTAAAAATTTGATTTTTTACGTGATTAATAATATCTAGCGGTGAACAATAATTGAACCTCAACAGAAATCGATCAAAAACATACAAAACCGAACTGAAAATTAACCAAAACTGAGTTAACCTAATATCGGTTTTTTATACCCTAAGTTAACCAAAATTAACAAACAAAACTGAACCATGCATACATTTATATCTTTTATACATCCATTACATATATTTATACCTTCATTTCATGTGCTTCTAAGCAAAATTAAAGTTTGGTTTTGGTTATTAACAAAATTAACTAAACCGAACTAAAAACGACAATATAACCAAATAGACTGAACCAATTAACCGGTTGGTTAACATGATCGATAAACCGATAATGTCGATTTTTGTTCCAGTTGAGGCTTATAACCGAACTGAACCTAACCCAACCATGAACCATTAGAAGTGTCTGTGTTCACTACCACATCGTGCAGGCACGTACGCACCTTGTTATGAATATATTAATGGGTTTGTTTTAGTTTAACTAATTTGGGTTAACTAATTTGGATCAACTAAGGGTACAACAAAGAAAACGATAACCAATTTTAAGGTAAATTGGATGTTTTCAATTTTCAATAGATTTTGGTTTAGTTTTGTCTGTTTTTTGGTTGGCTTCAGTGAACGGTTTAGTTATTGTTCACTCCTAGATATCGTTAATCACGTAGCACATAAAAGATTTTTAAAATAAAAAAAATTAGCAATACTATACTCAAATTAAAGATAATAAAATGCTCATTATTATGATGTAAAATTTTTTTATAAAAGTATAAATGTATGCAAAAAAAAAAATGACTATTCAAAAATCATGGGGGATGGTTTGCTTAAAATAAGGAAAAAAGTTTAACTATAATTTAAATAAGTAAAAGTTAAGTAAAGTTTAAGGGATTAAAGTGTAATTAAGATGAGGCATTAAAATGTAAATAATGTATGAATGACTATTTTACCCTCATTTCAGGGTTATTAATGAAAAATAAGTTCTTAAATTTTTGGTATCTTAAACTACCCTCACTCATGCATTATAATATAGTATAGATAACAATTATATTACGCATAACATCCCCGCTTATGGTTGTGCATATAATATATATATATATATATATATATATATATATGTGGTTGCACTAATTTTTAATGTTATTTTACTAATTTCATGAAAATAACGTTAAAAATGACGGATGGTTAATCATCTATCATATGGTGGCGTTGATAGCTAAAAGTACATGAAATATAGATAATAACATAATGTACACTAAATGTGTTTTATATTTAGCTCTAAATATAGTAATCAAGTCTTATAATGTGCACGTATAACCGACTTATATTTCTGTAGATTTGTTTAGTTCAAGGTATTTGGTATGTTTAATCAGTTGAGATCTTTTCTTTGAGACTTATTCCAATGAATACATCCATTCAAATTTACCAGTTCGTTAATCAGAACCCACAAATACGCGAAGTGAAGATGAGGATGAATATAGTTCTTATTATTCATATCGGTGATAAGGTTTTGATCCCCAACCCCACCCTGAATTGAAATGTCTCGTCCCATTAGCATAAATCTAAAAATCTAAACATCATGTAATGGCTTTTTGTGTGTATAATTTGATTACTTGTGGCCATGAAAATTGAAAAGGACAAACTAATATCCTTCGCTAGTGATAAACCCTGGCCACATGCATTCCTTCTCAGAAATTAGCTCTATTTGGCAGGTTACCAGAACATGCTTCAAATTTCAAGAAACATTTAGCACAATAAATAAAAAAGTTCTCTATTTTATTGGTCCGTATAAAGCAATTGAATGTTAAGTTTACATCAATACAACAGATTATATCCCGGAAGCTAGAAAGGTAGATAAAATTTAATACGAAGTGATAAAATATGTGTTATGATGTAACATAGAAATATTATAGTATAACCGTTTCGACTTAACAAGATTGTTACAGACATTGGTATTATCATAACGAATGTTAGTATTCCTTTTTTGTGTTTTCTTTTTCTGCTGCTACAAGAGTGCCGGCCGTTATGTTAGCGAACTGAAACAAAATCGATTTAATTCCTGCCACGTAGCAAGGAGGAACGAATTCAGCCGAACATTGTTGAAAGCGTAGTTGTATTCAAATATAATTTTTATTTGTACTGTAGCTACAGCGAGTGCCCGTAACTTACCGCCACCATGGCGAACCTAACCACTTATGAGGTCAAAGATGCATCGATATTGTTTTGGACATATCACAACTTAAATTTTTTTTATTTTTTCTTTCGGTTGCTATATCAAATGCGGATACTATACCGATATCTTAATGAACTAAACAAATACCTACCGTGTTCCGTAACAAAACGCATTAGAATTCCCTTAATACCCTTTAATTAGCGACTCAAATACAATAAAAAAAAAAAGATAGATAAAAAAAAGATATTTTTATTTTCTTCTTATCCAAACATTCAAAAATGTTTTAAAAATTATATATATAATTTAGTTCGGGAAATTGGTCCTACGAAGAGTGGTCACCATTTATATCCTTATTCCTTGTGCTTTGACCATTTCCTCTGCTTTCCCTTTCTGCAAGATTTCAAGTAATAAACAATGTTTGGCTTCGTCTTATCATTCAAAACTGTTATGATTCTCCCAAGATATATGAAATATAATACTTTTCTTGAATTCCTACATAGTTTTACTTTATCATATTTAAAAAATATGAGATAGAAATTACTCTATATATTAAATCAGAACACGTTAGGGAACAGTACCCCACCACGTGTCAGACACTGATTCGCCTACCATAAATTTCCTTTTTCCCCTCGATCCGCTCCACCGTTCTGATTGTATCGCCGCTTCTTTCGTCTTTTCCGTCACCACCACCACAGTTGCGTCATCCATATCCGCCGTTGTCATCTGTTCCATCACCACCGCCACAGCTGCATCACTCGCTTGCTTGGGAATGGCTAGACGCCGGCAGTAGTGTTGGGATCTGGTTTGTGGATGGAGGAGTGGACTGTCGAGGATCAAGAATTTGGTGGTGGGTTTGGGCCGGAGTGTGGCTACGCCGCTGTAATGCGGGCGTGAGTTCCGTCACATGCGCTGGCAGGGAAACCGCTGGTGTCCCTCTCCCTCTCTCTATGTTGATTTTCTGGATGTTTTGCGTATGTATGTTAATTGGTGGGTGTCTCTCTCTAGCTCTCTCTCTCTAAGTTCTCCGTAAAGTGGTGTGTGTGTGGGTTTTCAGTTTTCACAAACTGTGTGTCAGGGAGGGAAGTTTTATTTTTCAGGGGAATCCATATTTTGTTGTCTTGACTTGCTATTTTCAAAGGACTCTTTCCTTTTGAATATTAATTGTTTGAATCCTTTATTGTCTGAACTAGTTATTTATCCGCCTTGCGTTGCGGCGGCGCGGTCAAAACGTAGACTAACTAAACGTGTAACATGTGATTCAAGTCATACGCGTAACATGTGTTTCAAGTCAATAAAACACGAAAACATAACACGTTGAAACATAGAACAATCCGGTATGGCGCAAAACGCTTTGGTCATGTAGTAAAACTGAGTTTCAGAGTTTCAAGATAAACAGTGTATTCTGATAGAACAGGGCTACATACATTGAAGTTCCCATGAAATCACCATAAGATTACCTATATTAATACATGCATAGCGGCCTTATGCATATCAATCTTTCAAGGTTTTTTTGACAATGAAAAAACATTTGAGTTTAATGTTTACAATCTGGATTTTAGAAGTTGGTGCTTCATGGTAGTTCTTGATTCCTTGAAAATAGGTGGTTGGTTCTTTAGGTGCTGGCGTTG
>JAUTDX010003723.1:0-37754 GCA_030844895.1 Ambrosia x helenae | reverse complement strand
GTTTCTGGACAAATTTGTGGAACGTATGAAGGTTCGCAGGATCGGGATTGAGGGAAAGATTTGAGAGAGAATATGGAAAATAGAAATCAATACTTATATATTCAAATGACAAATGTGAGGGTATTTATACATGTGAAGGGGTGTGTCCCCTTGACCCTTAACCGACATACCGGTTGACTAATAATCTAGACATGACTCTTGACAAACTTAGGATAATATGATATATATATATATACTTAGGAATATACTATGATATAATAGGTGGAAATAAGAATTATATGTTATGTCTAACATTCTCCCCCTTAATTCTTGATTTCCCCAAGGTCTTCAACTCCTATGAGACGTCGCATCTCGAGAAATTTTATTCTTGGTAGTACCTTGGTGAGTATATCCGCTTTCTGCATCTCTCCACTGATGTGATCAACTTGTATCTGCTCGTTCTCTATGCATTCTCTGATAAAGTGATACCTTATGTTGATGTGCTTTGATCTTCCATGAAATACTGGGTTCTTCATAAGTTGTATTGCTGACTTGTTGTCTACTAGTAGTGTGATCTTCTTTGGTTGTTCACCTGTGAGTTCGCTGAGTACTCCTTGTAGCCATATTGCTTGACATGCTGCTGATGTAGCTGCCATAAATTCTGCTTCGCATGATGATAGTGCTACTGTACTTTGTTTCTGACTTGTCCATGTGATAGGTGAATCTTTGTAACAAAATATTGTTCCTGTTGTTCCTTTTCCGTCGTCTTGATCTCCATAACTGCTGTCGCTGTATCCAGTAATTTCTGCTTCTTTGCTTCTGCTGTATTGAATTCCATAATTCAACGTGCCTTTGATATATCTTATCAAGTGTTTGACTGCTTTCATGTGAGTTGTCTTTGGGTTCTCCATGAATCTACTAATGTATCCAACTGCGTAAGTGATATCTGGTCTGGTATGTGTAAGATACCTTAAGCTTCCAATTAGCTTTCTATATTCTGTTTCATTGACTGGTTCACCTTTCATCTTCTTTAGTGAGCTTTAGACCTGATTCCATTGCATATTTTGTTGGATTGCAGTCTTCTAGTCTGGCTTCTTTGATAACTTTCTTCGCGTAGGCTGATTGCTTCAATTGTATCTTTCCTTGTGTTTGACGTACTTCTATCCCTAGATAGTAAGTGAGTGGTCCTAAATCACTCATTTCAAATTTGCCTTGCATTTCTTTCTTGAAGCTTGATATGTCCTTGATTGAACTTCCTGTTACTATTATGTCATCGACATAAACTCCTATAATTATTGTTGACTCCTTTGAAGTTCTCTTGTATACTGCTTGCTCTTGTGGACATCTTTTAAATCCAATTTCTTTAGGATGTTATTCAGCCTTATGTTCCATGCTCTTGGTGCTTGCTTCAAACCATATAGAGCTTTCTTTAACTTGTAGACTAGATTTTCTTTTCCTTTCTTTATGAATCCATCTGGTTGTGAAACGTAGACATCTTCCTTTAATTCACCATGTAAGAATGCTGATTTTACATCTAAGTGATGTACTTGCCATCCTTTCTGTGCTGCCAATGCTAATAGTAGCCTGATTGTTTCCATTCTTGCAACGGGTGCGAATACTTCATTATAGTCTATTCCTTCTTGTTGTACGTATCCTTTTGCTACTAATCTGGCCTTATGTTTGGTGATCTGTCCACTTGCATCTCTCTTGACCTTAAATACCCATTTTAGACCTATTGGTTTCTGACTTGAGGGGAGTGTAGTCAGTGTCCAAGTGTTGTTCTTCTCTATAGAGTCTATTTCGCTTTGCATTGCTTCTATCCATTGTGGGTAATTTGCTGCTTCTTTATAATTTGCAGGTTCTTCATCGTAAGCTAAGTACAGATGTTCATATTCTTCTGGTCTAAGAGGCTTGTGTGGCTGCGTAGATGTCATTAAGTGATCTGAGGGCTCGTACTGGTCTATGTTGAGAGCCTGGTGAGTCTTCTAACTCTTGAGTGCTTGATTCAGCTATTGGATCACTTGTCGGCGTTTCTTGAATTGTTATTGGAGTTCGTGTAGCTGTGAAGGACTACTAAAGAATTCGTTGTCACTTTCACTGTCTTCATTGTCCTCATTACTTTGCTCTTGTACAGCTTCACTTTCGTCATCTCCATTAACTTCGAATCTTGTCCAAGATGGTTCGTCATTGCTTCCTTCCTTCAAATAATTGTTGTTCCAATCCCATGGTTCGTTTTCTATGAATTGGACATCTCTACTAATGTGTATCTTTTCTTCTATGGGATCATATAATCTATAGGCTTTGGAACCATTTTCGTTTCCTAGATGTACCATTTTCTTACTTCTATCTTCTAACTTCTTTAAGTAGGGGCGTTGTTACCTTAGCGTATGCTATGCATCCAAATACTCTAATGTGCTTGATATTGGGTGCTTTGCCTTTTACTGCTTCGTAGGGTGTCATACCCTTGAGTGCTTTGGTAGGTAACCGATTCTGGATATAAATAGCTTGTCTTGTTGCTTCTGCCCATAAGTTCTGTGGTACGTTCATAGCCTTTAACATGCTTCTGGTCATACTCATTATTGAACGGTTCTTTCTTTCTACTACACCATTCTGCTGAGGCGTGTAGGGTGCTGTAAGCTGTCTAAGGATTCCTTTATCCTCACAATATGCGGTAAGAGCTTTAGAAGTAAACTCTCCTCCACGATCCGTTCTTAGTCTTTTGAGCTTGTGACTTGTTTCTGTCTGAGCTTTGCTTAGAAACTTCTTGAAATTTTCATAAACTTGATCTTTTGACTTAAGCATGTAGATCCACATAAATCTTGAATAATCGTCAACTATCAGGAAGAAATAGTTGTTGCCTGCTAATGATGTGGGTGTGATTGGTCCACATAAGTCTGCATGTACGAGTTCTAGAGGTCTTGATGCTCTAAAACTTGCTTGAGAGGGAAATGGAAGTCTGCTTTGCTTTCCCGTAATACATGCATCACATACTTGAGATGGGTGTTGGATCTTTGGCAGTCCATGTGCCATTCCTTTTGTGCTTAATTGTCTAAGTGAATCGAAGTTCACGTGTCCCATACGTGCATGCCATAGCCATGCAGGTGTATCTATTTTAGCTTGTAAGCAAATTGGACTAGTTATTCTGAGCTTTACCTTGTAGAGTCTATTCTTTGCTTTTGGGACTTTCATCAATAGGTTATTGTGGGTGTCATAAATCCATAGGTGTTCATTCTCCATAATTACTTTGCAACCAGATTCTGTGACTTGCCCGAGGCTTAAGATGTTGCTTTTGAGTGTTGGAATGTAGTATACTTCTGTGACTAATCTTTGTTCTCCATTGTTGCATTCCAATACTATTGAGCCTTTACCTTTTTTGATGTCCATCTCACTTTTACCTTCCTGTAAATCTTTTACAATCCTGCTATCTTTTCGCTTCATTGTTGCTATACACCATTGTATAGATTACTTGCTTCATTATCTTCAAATACCATATTTCGTTACATCTTCTTCATTAGCGTATATCTTTTTCTTCAAGAACTATACTTTTCTTCACCAACTGTCATAAGTAATGTGGATCCTCTTCTTCCATTACTAGGTGAGATTCTTCTTGCTTATTTCGAGGTTTAGGACACTTGGGAGCTATATGTCCTAATTCATTGCAGTTGTAACATCTTATACTGCTGCCATCTCTTCTGGGCTTATAACTACTGTCGTCATGACGATTCTTAGTGGGATTTCTATCACCTTTGTGATCTTGATGGCCATTTCTGTCAAAGTTCTTCTTCTCATATCTTTGACTCTTATTGAACTTCCTAAAGTTCTGTCTACCTCGATTCTGATTATAGTTCTTGTTGTTGTTGCTGAAAGGCCTTCTATCTTGCCTTGTAAATAACAGCTTCTCTTGACTAGCGGGTCCATATTTCTTTTCATCTCTTGACTTGAGACGTTCTTCGTAAGCTTTAAGTCTTCCAAGCGCTTCATCTAACGTCATGGAATCTATATCTGAGTATGCTCTATGGACGCAATAATCTGTAGGAACCTTTCTGGTACGGAGTCCAGCAATTTTCGTACCAAGACGACTCTTCAATTTTCGTTCCTAGGGTTTTTGACTTTGTATTAATCGCACTTAATCTACCAGCAAACTGGTCTATGGTCTCTGTCTCTCTCATTGTTATCATTTCAAATTCTGTGCGTAATGATTGAAGCCTTGCTTTCTGGACTCGGTCAATTCCAATAAATCTTGTCTTTAATGCATCCCAAATTTCTTTCGCTGTATTATGTGACGCCACTTGCATCACCATATCTTCTGGAATTGCCTGGAAGAGATAGGCAATCGCTGTCCTATCCTCTTTGCATCTATCTGTCGACGTGCCTTCTGTGGGTTCCACTACTTCCCAAAGGCCGTTGGCACTCAATATTGCCTTTACACGAACAGCCCAAATCGTGTAATTCGTAGATGTCAACATCGGTGTTTGGAGGCTGAAAGTGAGAGTCTCCTTCGTGACTGTCTCTTTCGGTGACGTTTCTTTCGTCATTTTTGGTTTAATGGGAGTTTTCTGCGGACTTTTATTCTTTTTCTTCCCTATTGTCCAAATCTAATTATGGACTACCCACTCTTCTTTAGGAACTTTGTTCAACAAATCGTCAAACTTAAATCGATATACTAAAAATATTATTTGGTAACAAAGGTCTTTGATATTTCGTAGGCGCCTTAACAAAGTATCTAGAACTTCGTTATAATATTCTTGTGTATCAATGATGTTCCTCCAACTAATTTCTAAAGTCAATCCTTTTGACTTAATAATCCTCCAATAATTTGATTAGTGTTCTTCTAATAACACTCAATCTATAAAAACACCCTTCTAAATAAACAAACTCACTTTGTTTTTTACTAATTTTCTGACTTCAAAAAGTTGTCTACGGATCAGTGAACAGAAACCCGAACTTTCACTGATTACAACTTACAATATAATAATCCCTCTAATAAAATATTGTTTTCTTTTTGTCTGTTTGACTTTCAAAAAGTCAAAATACTTTCCTTCTTCTTCGTAAACCCACTGCCCAAATAATCAAACTTTTCCTTTAAGTCTGATCGATCCGAAATGAAACCACCAATATGTTTCACAATATTCCGGATCTTTTAACAAGTCTCTAACTTGTTCTAATGGTAATCGAATACGAAAGTTTCTAAAAATAAATCCGGTTCTTTCTTGTTCGAACCCGGGAAAACTTCAAATTCTTTCGATGTTTTTTTTGAAAAAAACTTATAAAAAACGATTCTGTTTTGTGTTGGGATGTTCAGAAAATAAGTTTCAGAGTATGAAACTTGGTTTTGTTTATAAAAGAATTTTGGCGGGAACCAAAAATACGAACGGGAAAACAGAGTATTGAAAAAAAACTTGATTTTTCTGATTTGGATTAAGGTTTTATGTATTCGATTATGATAAACTAATAGGCAGGGATAGATATAACCGTTTTAACGTGATAAAACAATTTTGTTCGATTCCGGTGTCTCGCCGGAGAAGATGAAGTTGGCCGGAAAAACTGTCCGGTTCTTTATCTTCTTATTCGAACGGTTATGGCTTTGTGTATTGATCTTCTAATGATCCTGGTTTGGCCTTGATATGATTGTTCCAACGTTTGATGATCGGATTCGTATGTCTCTGTTTTGAAACAAGAAACAGGGATCGAACTTTGACCGTCTTCTTCTTTATGTCTTCTGTAAACAATGGAACAAATGATGAACGTGCGCTCTGATGCCAAATGAAGGTTCGCAGGATCGGGATTGAGGGAAAGATTTGAGAGAGAATATGGAAAATAGAAATCAATACTTATATATTCAAATGACAAATGTGAGGGTATTTATACATGTGAAGGGGTGTGTCCCCTTGACCCTTAACCGACATACCGGTTGACTAATAATCTAGACATGACTCTTGACAAACTTAGGATAATAGATATATATATATATACTTAGGATATACTATGATATAATAGGTGGAAATAAGAATTATATGTTATGTCTAACAACGTAAACACAAAAATATCATAATTTATATTTTTATTTAAAAATACTTCCTGCAAAAAGTTTTTGTTTTTTTTTCCCCTCAAGAAAGATTGTCTGTTTGCAACGAGATAAATATTATCATGAAAATAAGTACCATTTGCTTGAAGCTCTTCTAAAGAATAGCAGCTTCCTATAGATTCTGGAAGAAACTTCAGTTGATTATTAGATACATTTAACAGCAACAACTGCATTTTCAACAATTAGAAACAGT
Source organism: Ambrosia x helenae (assembly GCA_030844895.1). Taxonomy (NCBI): domain Eukaryota; kingdom Viridiplantae; phylum Streptophyta; class Magnoliopsida; order Asterales; family Asteraceae; genus Ambrosia; species Ambrosia x helenae. Next base: position 31,497 of record JAUTDX010003723.1, on the reverse strand, counting down.
AATTATAAATAAAGTCAAATTTATACAACAAAAATTCACTTGTAAGTTGTAATTGGAAGTCACTTACATTGCGCAAGCTTCCAATTGTTTCAGGCAGGGTGGTTAACCGGTTTCCTGAGATGGATAATCTCTCAAGTCTCACCAATTGTCCCACTGAACAAAAAAATTGTAATACTTCAACAAAATGTAGTAATTTATTATTTATGACAAACAGGCGTTCAACGTCACAAGAAAATTGCGACATTTTAGTTTAAGGGATGGATGGGGTAATGGGTCAAAACCGTATTTATTTGGTGTTGGTTGCAAATGAATAGTATCAATAATGATAACAAATAGTATATTATTTTTTGTATTAATCTAATTTTTTGAATAAAATGGCTTCACCATTTCCTTTTAAGCGAAAACTTGACCCGTTAGAGATAAAACATACCAGAATCAACCATCCATAAGTAAATGGAACTATTGCAATTTTCATTGGACGAAGAGGGGGAGGGGGGGGGGGGGGGGGGGGGGGGGGGTATATGAACATTTGTTCTTATTACATTCATCAGGCAAAAGAGAAACTCTGTTTTGATCAAGATTAATTAACTTTAAGGACTGTAGTTTGCCCATGTTCATTGGAAGATGCTCGATTAGATTATCAGCCAAAATCTGAAAAAAAATATATTATTTAAGATATTAATATTTTATAAATTTAAACAGATTCATAGTAGTCAACAGTCGCTACCTATCATGCAAAGCTTAAAGAAAAAATATCTTAATAAATGACCAAAAGTTAAATGAACATCAAAATTAAAGAAAAGGAATATTATTCAACAAAGAATCAAAAACCAGGCAATAAGTTCAAGAAACCCATATCAAAATTAAATTTTAAAAACTGAGGATCAAATAATGCAGAAAAATGTACTTGAAGGTTAAAAATTTAGAATTAAATACATAAAATTTAGAGAATAAATCAATAAAAAAAATAGTGGGAACATACCAGCCTTTGCATGTTTGTTAGTTTGCTGATCTCCTCTGGAATGTCAGCTGTGAGAAAAAATAATCAGAATTTATACGATCCTAAAGGATTTTAGTGCAAGTTAACCATTAGTAAATATGTTATCACAGGTCATGTTGCCATGATGCAAAGAGAAATTAAGATAGAACCGCAAAACATTCATGGAGAACATGTAAATGATAGATAAATTTGCACAAAAAGTACATTTTTGTGGAAACAACATGACCCGTTTTGTGAAATGTGAGTAAACAAATGGCAATGTCTAGAAAACTAGACTAGGCATCGAACAAGCCACCCTACTGCTCCATTGTTTTAAAAAGGCGTTGTGCGGCGCTCAGGAAGCCGTATCAGGTTCTTGAGGCAGGGCCTCATGTAATTCTGGGTCAAAACTATTGTTTGTAGACTTTGGTTGTAAATAAACCTTATTTGGCTGTACATTAAGTAGCATCTAGCATACTAAATGTGCACGGCACACCTCGCTTTTGGGACTTAAATGCCTTGGCAGTGCCTAACACTTTTCTAAATCAACACTGCTTCAATGGTACAACCGATCTAAAAGGTCCCAAAATTTTTACCATACTACACGACACACGTATTTATAAATAACTTTTTTATTAATAATTATTACAAAAGGTATATCCTTAAGACATTGAAAACCATAATTACAACACGTTGAAACACCATAAAACACAAAAGAAACAAAAAGCAAACCGTTAAAATAGTTTTGCCTTGTTCTCTGACATACGGTTTAAACCAAGCACGCCGAATGGTTCAAACGGTGTAACCGGCCGGTCCAGTTTAACTTTCAAAAACTTGTTATTTTAGCAAATAACAATCATAAATCATAGCAAGCAAAAACATGATAAACCCAAAACACAATGTGATTCAATCTTCATAAAAGAGAGAAATATTTACCTAGTTTATTGTTTGTTAAATCAAGCGTCCGTACCGATCTATCCAGCTCAACAATTTCATCTGGGGAATGACTGTTTTCATTAAATAAAGTATATTAAGTCTTTAAATTCATCAAAAGTTTAATGAAGAAATTGACTAAAATCCCTATTAACATATACACTAATGCAACATTAAAACACACAGATTACCCATCCAGGAATGAATACATGAACCAAAAAAAAAAACCCAAATCTTGAAGAACATACAATAATACATTTGCAAATAATGCATAAAAAGTATTTGCCTTCATTTAATAAAGTAAATTAAGTCCTGAAATTGATCTATAAATTATATGCTAATGTACACAGATTATCCATTTGCATAATTAATTATATGCTTATAAACCTTAATTCTAATCATTAATCAAACCAATTTAAACAACAAAAAAAAGAAGCTAATTCAATAGCTTTTACAATAAAATCAAAACAAAAAACATATAATAACACATTTGCAGATAAATAGATAACAACTAGTGTTTTAGTTACCCGCGCTTCGCTGCGGGAACTCCTGTTGCGTTGAGGGTTTGGTACACGGTAAAGATCGCGCTTTGCTTCGGCAGCTCCTGTTGCGTTGAGGGTTTGGTGGACATTAAAGATAACATTAAGTGACTGTTACTTTCGTGTGGGCGTTAAAAAATAGCTCGCTGCCCATTACCTTGTTGACCAGCCTTAACATTACAACCGTTGGGTTGCCCATTGTTGACTTGATATGGAGCCCAAAGTATTCCAAAAATGGCAGCTCATTATTTGTTTACATGGGCCACAATTTGCAATTATGGCAGGCCCACTTGTGGCTTTTCAATTATGGCAGGCCCATTTGTGGATTTCCTTTGGGCTGTTTGGTCAAACGTGGGATGTTTGGTCAACTTTGGTAGGCTGACTATTAAAATACTACGACACTGTAGAAGTGTCGTAGATTTAATAGATATATAAAATATTTGCCTTCATCAAATAAAGTAAATTAAATCCTGAAATTGATAAAGAAATTATATGCTAATGTAACAGAAAACCACACAGATCATCCATTTGCAAGATGGAATATATGCTAATAAGCCCTAATTTTAATCATTAAGCATGCAAGAAAATCAACACGCTTGTGTCCCATTTATGATATCTTTGGCTCCTTGGCATCGAAAGCTGTCTGTTTCCTAACCAGGGTCCAACGGGTTGTCCATGGTAATGTTTCGTCCCCAAAGGGACAGGGGCTTGCTCTTAGGAGGCTAGGTTTTGCGATTCAAAAAGAAGTGGCCGCACAGCTTGTTGTCCGTCTAACCTGCTATCCTTATGTAATTTGGCCGGTTGTGAATTGAAAACATTCATTTTTCAAAAAAATAAAATAAAAAAAAGAAAGAAAGAAAACACACACAGACACAGCGCCGGCCCTAAAAGTTCATGTGCCCGGGCCGAGCTGCAAAAATTGTGCCCCTTAGTCTTGGCTTTAGGCCTTAACGAAATAAATAATGTAAATTATTTTTTTAAGCTACGTTAAAGTAATATCAAATTGATGGATCAAATTTTATTTTCCACTTAGGTTGTAGTCTAACGGTAGAGAGAACAAACCCTCTTAGGGAAGGTTGGGAGTTCAAATCCACAAATGGTGAAAATATAAATGGGTGAAAGTTTGGCAATAACAAAAAATTTGTTTCATAACAAAAATAAAAGTTAAAAAGGAAGTCAAAATCAACTAGTAAAAAGCAAAAAACAACTAAGTGTGAGCCCTCTTCATTTCATCTTCTTCATCCTCTCTAGTCCTACACTCATTAATAAACTTGCATTTTTTTTTCCTCAAACCATTTCATTTTCTTCGTTAATTCTTAACCTCTCTCAATATTTCTTTACATTCTGTTTTATATAAACTACCCTTCACTTTGATTAATACTTGACTAACAATTTTGAGGCTCAAACATACAAAAATCAATTGAATTAAGGACATCACTGTGATCAATGTGCCCCCTAAAAATTGGGCCTGGGCCGGGAGTCCTCCCCGCACCCCTTAAGGCCGGCCCTGCACAGACACACAAGTCTTGACCAAAAAATTAACCTAATAATTCAACAATTTGTACAACAAGATCAAAATGAATACCATATAATAAGACATTTGCAGATAAATAGATAAAATGTGCAATACAAAAAGGGGTAGCGGCGCAACTTGTGGCCCGTTTACCTACGTATCAATTGTAATTGGTTGTCTATACACAGATTATCCATTTGCAAATGCTAATAAACCCTAACTCTAATAATTAATCACACCAAACTGAAAAATAAAAACCCAAATCTTGATGAACACATAATCATTAATCATACGAATTTAAAATAAAAATAAATAACATATAATAAAACATTAACAAATAAAAGCATTTACCTTTAATTTAGCATCACGTAAAGCAACAATGCCAGTGGCACGCCAGCGAGCCAAGCGATCGGATTTAGAGGCAGCCGTGTTGCTGGAAGCACAACCCATTATTAATCAATCTTTACACAAAATACGAAAAGGGTTTACAGTTTTCTTTCAAGGGATTTGAAATTGTAATGTGAATTGCAGGAAATAAATAAAGAAAAATGGAAATGAGGAAAATGGTGATGATGAAATTGGGAAGACTTTTTGATTGATTGATAAAGATTTGATTTTTATGACTTTCCAATTGAAAATGATGTCAAGTTGGTGTATTTTTGGTGAAATATATACATGTTGTTTCTGGTGTACTTGGTCGTTTTGTTTGGTTACGCAACCATATGGTTTAGAATTTTGAGAAAGTATAGGATTACAGTGTTATCTACGTATCAATTTAACCAAATCACGATTAAGCTAATTAAATTTAGGGAGAGATAACGTACAAAGCTTTTTAACGTACAAAACGTAAGAAGCATTCTCAACGTCCAACACTTGTAGCCCAGTAGGTTGAGGGCCTAAAGTTTCCTATGAGAGGCTTGGGTTCAATTCACACTAGCTACATTTGGAGGACATTGGTGGAGGGGAAATGAGGGATAACTCGGCCATTGGCTTGGGTTCGAGTCCTGATCCCAACCGGTTTTACCGATTATTTCACTGTCGTGCTTTCGGGCGGGTGAGTGGTCGGGTTTTCCCAGGAATTGGTGGCAATTGGTGGCCCGGGTACTCTCGAGTACCTGATTCGCCAAAAGGGTGCCCGAGAGTGCTCGGAAATTGATTCATTGGCCGTTAAAAAAAAGAAGCATTCTCAACCATTAGATTTAGGCGATGGCAAGATAATAATTAACAACCCCAATCATATTTGGGTTAATCTAACCAAGGTAAATTAGGAAAAACGCGTTTAAATTTATTTGAAATCGTAACAACAGACATGATCGAAACAAAAATTTCCAACGATTGAACCTGATTTTTCATCGTTTCAATTCGATTAAACGTTCAGAATGATTAAACAATAAAAAACATTCAGTTACAATCAAATCAAAAACGTATTTGCAGAAAAAAAAATGAAAAACAGAGTATTATAATTCAATTGATAAAATCAGTCGAATCATATTCAAAAATCACTATCAACGCATGTATTATTCACATAAACGAATGATTTTGATAATAGAAGAAGAATTAAAGAATAAAAATGGCTTTCAAAAAAGTTTCAGACGATGAAGAAAAGTAACTGATAAACAGGTTCTATTTGAACGCACGTTATACATGTAACACCCCAACCGATGGCGGAAACATCGGGATGTCACTATTGATGATTGTTTCAGTAGCACATGGTATATATTGAAATTTTAAATAATTTATTCATAACATAAATATCCAAAATGAAATGATGTCTAGAAATCCCAAATACATGATATCAAATAAAGCAAATAACTTCAAATAACTTCAAAAAAACTTCATAGTATTTCCTCATACATACTCTAAGCCTCAGCTTCATTGTTACCTGAAACATGTTAATTTTGAAAATAGTTTTGGGTCAACAAAAGTTGGTGAGAATTACATAGGTATTGATAATCGAATAAAGCTTGTACAATTCAAGTGTCATGGCAAGTCTAGTCCATATGTGAAAACATACTAGCAGTAAATCGAGTGCATAATCAACCCTTGTGACTAGAATATTGTGGTCCATCCCATACGCTCATGGTTCACTCGATTATGTTATGCGATAACAATCACCCACGCTACCTATGTAAGAGGTACGTATCCGGGTGGGATTGTCAGTCCAATAGATCTATCATTGTATACCGTCGGCTGATCAATGTTAATGATTATGCTAGAATATTGTGCTTACCCTAGTCATGTTTAAGACATAATGCAACATAGAAAAACACATAGACACTTTATGATTGAATTGTATATAGAATGTTGTAACATGCTTCACCCCAAAAATAGTGAAATAGAAAAGGGGCTATGTAAAACTCACCTTAGCAAAATGTTATGTCTCGTGAAAATAGAATATGTGTTGCCCAACGATGCCAAGTATTACCCTATAATTAAGGTAAATATGTCTAAGTCTTTCTAGTCCACAAATATTTTCTAGGGTTTCGAATTGGGGATACGTGTTCGTTTGATTAATAAATAAAATGTTTAATAAATAAGAGAAATTTGATAAATAATTAAACAAAAGTCTTTTTGTAAATCTTAAATTAAAGATGGTCACAATATAAAGTTTTAAGTATGAAAATAATTTTTATAAAATTATTTTCTTAAAAATAGAATATTAAATCTATTTATTTCAAATTGTCAAAATATAACTTTAATATTTAAAAATACTAAAATTAAAGAATTATTAAATTAAAAATTGTATTTCTGTTCCAAATAAATAGAAATAATTTATATAAAATTTTGGTGCAAAAATATTGAAAAATGAATTTATTATGATTTATTTATGATTAAAACTAACAAAAATTGATTAAAAATATTAAATAAATGATTTTTCAGAAATAAAAATCATTTCAGAAAAGTTTAATGTTATATAAACTCAGAATAATTTTTGTGGAAATTTATATAATTGTTTTGATATTTGTATAGAATTTTATAAATAAAATAGATTAAACTTGAATTATTTATTATATATATTAAATAAATAATTTTTGGAAAGATAAAAATTGTATGTCAAACTTTTCTACTATAATAACATAGAATAATTTTTGTAGAATTTATAAAAGAGGTTTAGTATTTTAAAACTAATTTTAAAAATATAAGAGAATATATATATAAGCTTAAATGAAGAAAAAAAATGTTTTGTTGATGCCAAGAATCGAACCCGCGTCAAACCCGGGTCGGGGTTTTAAATCACAGACCCTGAGAACGAATAATCTTTGTTAGAAATAATTATATTACTATGTTGAAACTTGATTTATAAAGCTTTTAAAAGAAAGAATAAAAACCGTTTGGTGTGGGACTCGAACCCGTGTGCCCTGATTAACAAGCATCAGACACAACCACTTGATCTAGATCAGTGGTTGTGTTGTGTTTGTGTTTGTTTAAAAATATATAACCATATTCTGCAATGTGTTCTTCCCCAATTCGAACATATTCGAGCCCTAGCTTAACAATAATTCAATTTACACAACAATAACCCAATTGAACATAGGGTTATTGTTGTGTATAGGCCGATGAACAAAACCCATCAATAATAAAACAACTTACAAAAACGAATCCGTGCAAAACGCTCAGTCAAACAGAAAGTCAAACACGAACTCAAAAGCTTCGAAAGATGATTTTAAAACAGAAATTGAGGATGGAGAGAGAGAGATCGGCGAGTGTAGCATGCTAGGAAGTGATCAATTTATAGGGAGAGGGTTCGGGTTGATGAATTGGAAAGTTGACCTCGATAATTATGATGACGCGGTGATTGACGTAAAATTGGTATGTTTTTTACCATTATACAGCGTGTAATGGACGCGTAATTATCAGACCAATCACCAATCATGCCTAATCAAGAATCAAAACGCATTTGAATGGTTAATTAAGGTAAATCGTGGTCTTAGTTGACTTTCCTAGTCAACTATTATGAACTAACCTCGTTATATAATTATTATGCGCTGGGAACAAAACAAGCGTGTTGTGTAGACCAGTTGGTTGTGTTGTCTGTGTTTGGTTGACCCAGCTGTGGGCGCGGGTTCGAATCCCGGCCCAAGCCTAATATTTTTTTTGATAATTATTCCACATAAATATGTATAATATATATATATATATATATATATATAGTATTGTATTAGGGGTCAAATGCGTCACAAAAATTTTTTAAAAGGCGATAAATGATGAAACTTGACGTTTTATTCAAAATAATCGTAACGTACAAGTATTTAAATGCGAAATGTTACAATACATATGTTAGAAATTTAAAAATTTAAACGCACGTCTTCATTTGTTTTCATATCACATGCGTCCAACTTTTACAAAGATAAACGCACTAATAATTATAAGGAAACCTTGAAAATAAAAATTTAAACGCACGGTATATTAAAGTGTAAGACAAATAAAAAATTTAAACGCACAGTATAAACATCTTCCTTTGGAACTTTGTAACTTTAAAACACGCCTTCTGCTGCTTCTTTTTTTTCAAGAAAGCCATGCTCTGTTTTCTTCCTTAAACTTAAACAAACTACTCTCAAATATCTCAAACACATTATTTTGTTGAATTTTTACCTAATTTCACTTGTAGTTTTGTAGGTTCATTTTGTAGGATGTAGGTGATTAGTTGGACGAAATATGCCTGCAATTGCTACGTGACAATTGCGGTTCCTTTTGTTCTTATGATGTTTTGGTTTTAATTGGTTTTTAGTTAGGTTTGTTGTTAGTGTAATGGTGTAGTAGTTTTGATTGATTAATGTTTTGACTTTATGAGAGCATATTGTTGTATATTTTGTTGAATGAGCCGAATTTCACTTTTGATAATCTGATTTCGTATTGTATATTTGTATGCTCTGTTCTATTTAAAATCATCAAACATTATTAGTGATTGATTGATATTAACCGATAACATGTTTACAAAAATAACCATGCTCTATTTTACTAAACTGAAATAATTTATTCATGAGTGCGTCTGTGTTTTTTGTCTGATAATATATAGAGTGCGTCTGAAAATGTGTTATAAGTGCGTCTGTGTTTAAAAGGTTAAATAATAAGTGTGTCTAAAGAAACATAGGTGCATCTAAATTTATACATCACAAAACAATAAGTGCGTATAAAGAATAATAGGTGCGTCTAAATTTAAACGCACGTTTACGATCATCATCTTCATCATATATTAACCCTACCTCAAACCTGTACATCTTTATGTCTGTAAATACATCAACAATCCTTAATTTTAATTAACAATCATATAATCAAATATCTAAAAGTAAAAAAAACCATACGATAATCAGTATAATTAAGTCGAAAATCAAAATCGTATAAAAATGTTGATCGATCAAAAAACAGAGTATCCTTGTAATCGAAATTAAAATTGGGTTTGATTGAATCGTCAGTTTTTTAGATAGTTAATCTAAAATACAAAATCGATAATGAATTGAATCTTGAATAGCATTATTCTGATTAATTGAATCGTTCGCTTGAATGGAAACGTGATTGAAGAAACAATTAATAAATGGACTAATTTACCCCTTTAATCAACCAGATTTAGGTTAAGTAAACTTAACCACAGTTGAGAAGAGGCATGATTTGGTTGCTTCTTACGCTTTTTACGTTAAGGAACTTTGTACCGTATACTTTCTCATTAAACTTTAATTAAACTCAATTGCAGTTAAACCCAATGGCAAATCAGACTTTTTCTCTGTAACTGATTACTACAGTCACGTTCTATTTTCGTAAACAATTTCATAACTTAAGTGAACGATTTCAAATTCCAATTTGAATTATACAACATCAGTAGATCACATTACGATCGTTTCAATTCAATTGAAGTATTACAGGATGTTCGGTATGCATATATTTACGGAATCTCTTATATTTATTAGTTATTACATTTCTTATTTGTTGCATTGTTATATCACAATTTATTTATTAAGTTTTTACTTAAGTTTCACAAGTCATGTATGGTGGTAACTTGGTAAGTAACTAAATCCAAGCCAAAAACCAAATATAAGAGCATTCACATTTACACCTCCATATTTAGAGTGGTTACGAGTGGTTGTGAGTAGTGAAAAGAGAAAATGTTACTCTTTATCAGTAAATATGGAGGAGACAATGTTTACCCTCAATATATTTTTAATATTTTTTAAAAGTGATTATGAGAGAAAGAGAGTGAAAAAGTAAGGAAAAGTGATGATAAAAGTAAAAAAAATATTATCAAATTAAAAAGAAAGAAAAAAGGAAATGGTTTTTAATGTAATTATAGAGAAAAAGATGGAGATGCTAATGTGAATGCTCTTAAACGAAACGGTAAAAGCAAACAACTTTAAGTTTTTAACAAACCACCTGCTAAGAGCATTCACATCCCCTCCACCAAATCTCATCCATCAAATTACACTAAAAATCATTACTTCACCCCTAAATCTTCTCTCTCCTAATTAAAATAATAATACTTTTTCATACTTTTATCATTACATTTTCTCTCTCCTCACTCACAACTACTTACAAAAATATTAAAATATATATAGGGTGAACAGTAGCTTTTCATATTTAGGGTGGAACAGTGCTTCCACCAAATATTTTCTCTCTCCTCCACTCACAACCACTTACACTCACCCCATATAATTTGATGGATACACTCACATACATTTGATGGATGGGATGTGAGTGCTCTAAAAGAATTGTAATTTTGCTCTAAAATACATGAAAAGAGATAGAAATTATAGGGAAATTTATTAATTAAAACTCAAGAAATTTGAATACTTTATTCGAATAACATGAAGTACAAGCGATACAATGGTAAATCACAACAACAAAAATAACATATATTTGTGTAACAATAATATAATTCTCAACAGACCAAATTTGTATGAAACCAAAAACTCAAAACCTCTATGCCACAGCAGGCATATCCTTCAACCATGAATCCAATGGCTTCCCAATTGAGTACACAATGAAACCAATCTCCCTCAATTTTTGTGGATCCACAACATTTCTTCCATCGAAAACGAATGCCGGTTTCGGCATATTGTCGTAGATCTTCTTGTAATCGAGTGTCTTGAACTCGTCCCACTCGGTCAAGATACAAATCCCGTGTGCACCCTTGGCTGCCTCATATGCGTCCCAAACCACACTCACTTGCTTAACTGAGCTCGGGCTCATGGGCTGTAGGTGCACAGGATGGTCCCAGTCGAACTTGTTCATTGAAAGATCCCTTTGGATTTGTTCTTCGGTCACTTGTGGATCATATATGCTCAAAGTAGCCTTGTCGCCTAACAAGCCCTTGCAAACGTCGATGGCTGGAGTCTCTCTCGTGTCGCCAGTGTCTTTCTTGAATGCGAATCCCAAAATCGCAATCTTTTTGCCTGAAACCGTGTTGAACATTGAGGAAACGATCCTGTTGACGAAACGACTTTTTTGGTAATCGTTGACTTTGATCACTTGTTTCCAGTAGTTAGCCACTTCGGGTAACCCGTTGCATTCGCAAATGTAGACCAAGTTGAGAATATCCTTCTGGAAACAAGATCCACCGAACCCCACACTTGCGTTCAAGAACTTGTGACCAATTCTAGTGTCTTTTCCAACGGCGTGGGAAACCTGTGCAACATCAGCGCCTGTTGCTTCGCATAGCGCTGACATTGCGTTAACAGAGGAAATCCTTTGTGCCAAAAACGCATTGGCAGCAAGCTTGGAAAGCTCAGCTGACCAAAGGTTAGTGCAAAGAATGCGCTCCTCGGGCACCCAGTGAGCATAAACATCTTTTAATGCCTTAATTGCCCTCTGACCTTCGGGGGTTTCCCTCCCTCCTATCAACACGCGGTCAGGGGCAAAAAGGTCTTCTATCGCCGTCCCTTCGGCTAGAAACTCTGGGTTAGACAGGATTTGGTAGTTTACCCCTTTGCTATTGTGGGTAAGGATCTTTTCTATAGCCTCGGCTGTTTTCACAGGAACCGTTGATTTCTCAACCACAATCTTGTCGGATTTTGACACGTCAGCAATCATACGCGCTGCACTTTCCCAGTATGTGAGATCAGCAGCCTTCCCAGCACCAAGACCTCGGGTCTTTGTGGGCGTGTTGACCGAAACAAGATGATGTCAGCCTCTGAAACATGCTTTTCAACATTGGTGCTAAAGAACAGATTCTTGCCCCTACATGACTTGACCACATCATCGAGCCCGGGCTCGTATATGGGAAGCTGGTCACTGTTCCAAGCAGTGATCCGAGAGACCGATATATCGACCACGGCTACCTCGATATCAGGACATTTGAGGGCAATCACAGCCATTGTTGGACCTCCAACATAACCAGCTCCAATACAACAAATCTTCACCATTTTGTATCAAGCTAGCCTACAAATATTTTAAAAAAATTATATATTAGAATTTGTTAAAACTCCTCAAATATTTCATCTTGAGAATGCAACAAAATTCAGAATCTAGATAAAAAGTTCGATCTTTTATTTTGTTTTCTGAGAATCTAAGATCCACAGAATGTAACACAAAACAGGACATATAAAATAATAAGATAACATTTGCTGATAAATCCATGTCTATACATTATACATACAAATGAGGACTCAGAACTAGCATTTCTTGGTAATTAATACATACATGCATACATATATTAGTGGTGTTGATACCAGCGAGCGACATCTATTATTTTATTTGTGATACACAAAACGGTTATATAATGGTCTCTCTCAACTCTCATTATATATGTATTATATTTTGACATGTATATGACTAAGTACATGTGTACCATACGATTCTCACAGTTCTAACATATTGTTGGTTCTAAAACTAACGTGGCATATAACTACTTATGTCTATATGTGTGTATTAAATCAGAAAACAAATTATTAGATTTACAAACACAGTCATATATATGTAAAAAATCTGGATACAAATCAAGAAAAAAAAACAAACTACATAAAACAATGAACATGAAGCTGAGAGAAACATGAAACTTACATCAAAAGACATTTTAATTTTTATAACTATGAAGTAAAAGAGTTGCTTCAAGAAACTGAATTTTTTTGAGAAATATGATGAATAATTAACAGAATTTGTGGAATCAAAGTTCATACCTTTTTCTGTAGAAGAAGTTGTAGAGAGAATAATAATAGAAGAGAAGTAGTTTTGGGTTGAAGTGGAGATAGAGGAGAATTCTATTTAAATACCCATAAAAAAACAACTAACTTAAGATCTGAATTTTTTGGACACTCAAAAAACAAGCAAAGTGGCAAAAAGCAAGATTTAGAATATTCAACACGTTTCCAAACTTCACCTTTCAGTAGTTAATAAGGGACTTTTGAGCTAAATTCTTCATTACTTTATTGTTTACTTTCCATTTCTAAGGTTTTTACTAAACATTTTATTAAATAGTCGTCTAATCAAATCTGTTAAAATATAATCATTTATATGAATAGTAATTCAATAAGAAGATGTCACATGGACATAGATATTGTTATTGGCATTGTACTAGACTTCAAATCGCCAATTATGCCTTTTGAGCCTCAATGCTTGTCATTGACGATGACAGGTGTCATCTCCCCATTGGTAGAAGTGCGTGATCACGCCAACTCCATGTGTATTGCCAATGTCTCGTGGTGCCTGGTGACGTGTTTATTGGGGTTATGATTGGTGGATATGCATTTATTAAATATACAAAATGATCTATATGTAAAAAAAACCTGGTAAAAAAAGAATATTGTCACTATTTATTACTTACTAATAAAGAAAATCTATGATAATAATAATTCAAAATAATTTTTTCTACACGTCAATCTTAACTAAAAAGTTGTTACTTTTCAACTTTTATTAGTGGGGTAGAAAAAGAAACACATCTTAAGTATTTGCACTTCCAAGAGTCGTCCCTCTCCTTTTATCATTTCTCATACAATTTCAAGCTTAATTCCAACAACTTCAAAAGAAAAAAGATTTAAATATCATCTAGATCTACCTTAAAATGATTTATGGTTAAAACCTTTCTTGAAAATATAGCCTTGTTAATCATACTAGTAAATATAACCTCGGCTCGTAACCTTTAACTTGAGATGGAAAGTGATCCCGTATTCTACTAATGTTTAACTTAGAGCGAGTTTGTGGCTTGACGTCGTTTTTTATGAAATTTTAGGTCAAGTTCTGAATAATAAATAAACAAGAATAGCATATTACATAAGATTCAATAGACAAAAGGGTGTGGTAACAAACTACCAATATATGAGAACCAAATAATAATCAAATTTATCTAATGTTTATACGATCCATTTAGCTCGAACCGAATTATGAACGAGCTTTTATCAAGCGAATTTACCAAATATTGTACCATGAATGATGAAGTTGTTCTTTAAATTACTTAAACAGGTTAATAGACATTGAAAATGGATTTTGACCACAAACTATGTTCCAAATATTCATAAACTTTAAACAAGTTGGCTAAACCGACTAACAACATGGAATTTCACCCTAAAAGAATAGGTCAAAGAATGTGAAAAGGAAGCTTGAGGAGTTAGAAAAGAACACATGAATAATGATGAAAAAAAATGATAATAATACAAAAGGGGTGGTGAGAGTTGATGAGTAAGATTCAAGAAATTATATAAGAAATATATATATAAAAAAAGGTCATGATTAAAGAGAACTTGGTTTGAAAGGCACACACTCACAGGCAAGAGGGTCTTTAAACGTGTTGGCTATTGATTGCCTGCTTAAAATGGGTGCCAATGAAGCTTCAAGTGTACATAGACGACAGCACTGAATCAATGGTGATATTGTTATTGAATGCTTGCTTTAATTTAATGGAACAAAGAGTGCAAAAGATGGAAAAGTGCACCGAAAAGGTCATATGAAAGCCACGATTCATTGTAATCATTCACTACAAAACTAATGAATTTCATCATTCGTCAGAAAATCATTGGTGAAAGAGATTAACGACGGTAACTTGCCAACTCGTCGGTGAAAAGGGACGATTGTGTGGAAATTTTGATTTCTAACATATGTTACTGAGAGATCACTAATGAAATACCAACAAGTTGGCAGCCTCATCTATAGACGTGTGGAAATTTTGATTTATATATATATATATATATATATATATATATATATATATATATATATATAGGATTTGGATCATTTGAGAACCACCATTTAGGGAGAGAACCAAGGAACCAGTGTGAACAGGTGGCATTTTTGTAAATATGAAGGGTGTCTACAAAAACCCCTCCATCAAAAAATAAAAAAAAAAAAAAAAAATTATATAACCTAAATAAATAAAAAAATAAAAAAAGTAAAAACACCAAAATGATTATTTTGCATTATTAATTCGAAAAAAAAAATTAAAAAAATAAAAAAAAATTAAAAAAATGGCTGTTGTGACGTCGTATGACGTCATCCCTGATGCACATGTGCATTTCACTGTTATATATACAAAAATACACCGTATGCACATGTGCATTTTACTATTAAATCACACTTTTGAAAGAATTGTCAATTATCATACTTAAATGATTATTAAATGGACGCGATACAGATATATAAGGGGTCACAAATTCTATTCAATGATCATTAAATGGACGCGAAGTGAGATATAAAATACATTCGAACTCGTCAAGTGTTTATTCATGCATATTATAACATAAATTGAAAATAAAACACGTGTATGACAACAAACATGAATAAACTTAAAACACCTCTATATAAGACCTATAAAATAAGAAACATGTATTGCATGCACATGTGCATTTTACTAATATAGTTAGGTTTTTCGAGTGGTTTAATTTTAGGGCCTAGTTTTTAGGTATGGTGGGAGGGGAGTTAGATTTTTATCCCATCTTTGACTATAAAAAATAAACAACACATAAGAAAACCAAACTTTCAATCTTAATGCACACGTGCATTAGCTTTAATTACTTTTTTCATTACCACCTAACATATGCACATTTGCGTTAGAGCGAAAGACCTTAATGATAACAAGATTTCAACCTTAATGCACATGTGCATTAACATTAATTTTATCCTTACCATATTAAAATTATGCACATATGCATCAATATAAATGACTTTAATGATTCATAATGTACTGTGAAAAAAAAAAAAACAACAATCCAACCAACTTATCTACAAAACCAACAAAAATTGAATACAAACACATGCTCATTTTCACAAATATTTTGGTTTTCGGGTTTTTAAATTATTCTTTCTATAGTCTCTCATTCGGCTTTACAAAGTTTCAAAAGTTTTTTAGTCAAAAAAATCTTAATAACCAACCAAACATATCAGGCACTTATATTATTCACCAAAGAGGTAAGAACATGGGCCCCACAACCAACTCATTACTCACCATCATCATATTACAACCTATCACTGCACTTTTAATTCATCCAACTTGGAGGTCAAACTCACCATCTCACACCAAACGGACTTTTCACAAAACCAAGACAGAAACCACCATGTTTGATCATCTTGAAAAACATCATTCTTCAACAAATTGCATCTTATAATAATAATGATAATAATAATAACAACAGCAAATCCTTACCTCCAAAACCACACAATATCAACATCCAATATTTAAATGGCGAACGCTACTGACGTGGACACGATTTGATTTCGAACCAGATGAAGACGACCTAATGGAGGAAGACGCCGTCGTTGACATGGACACGTCATCATCTCTTACCATGGTTTCGGCTCACATCCCTACACTTAAATCAGCTATCACCGGTGGCTCGTTTTCCGATGCACCTAAGAAAACCAAAGGTCGTGGTTTATATGATGAGTATGCTGATCGTAACGAGCCCGACCCTAAACGATGTAAGTTGCATTCGGTTATTTAATTTTGATTGATTGGGTACTTTTAGGTTAGCAAGTGGAGATGTTGATTAGTGCTGGAAAATGGAGGAATCGAAGGGATAAAAGCTTGATAGATCCAGTCAATGATTGGATCTGAGACGAGGATAAGCCATGGACGTATTAATACAATTTCTTCTTTCACTCAACAATGGATGATCAATGTTATTCTCCATGGATGGTACAGAAGAAATGGTGAAAATGGAGTTTGTTATGAGGATTTTTAATGATTCTTGTGGTTTTATATATAATAATAATTTTGTTAGACTTTAAGTGATATTTACAATAATACCCCATGTTCACATTGGTTCTCATGGTTCTCTCCCTAAAGTTGGTTCTCGTATGATCCCTACCCTATATATATATATATATATATATATATATATATAGGGTAGGGATCATACGAGAACCAACTTTAGGGAGAGAACCAAAGAACCGGTATGAACAGATGGCATTATTGTAAATATGATAAAGACATAAAATAAATAAACAAAAAAACACAGAAACATCACGTTCATCATCACATTCTCCTCTTCCCCCATTATCATCCAAACCCTAGCTCTCTATAAACCATTTATTCTAGATCTGCTTTATTATCTATAAACCATAAATCATCTCCGAAGAGAGATGGGAGAAACTTAGTCCAAATGGAAGAGAAACTAATACAACGGTTAGAGTCTGCTGTAGCACGGTTGGAATCACTTTCAATTGGTACTCAGCCACGAGACATCGATGTTGATGTGATTGCTGCATTGACAGATCCATCGTTTATTGCATTTGAAGGGCCTTTAAAGGTGTTTAGAACTGAATTGAGTTGATCTATGGTTATTGTTAAGAACGTTCCAAACGAAAAGCACATTTAGAGTGAACTCGAACTGATATTGCTACATAACGATCTTATGGTTTCTGGTAGGCGCTTGGTGGTGGCACTATGGTGGTGACGGTGGTGCGTTTGCAGGTGCTGGTCCAGGTTATTTCTTTTCTGTTTTATATTGTCATTAGTGAAGAAACTTGTATGACCTTACGCTTTTGGGTTGAATTGAACAAAGTTGGTTATGTATTTAAAGTGTGCACACCAGTTGCTCGATGAAATGTCTGCTATTGTTAATACAAATGTTGATGTTTATTATGAGTTTTACTTGCTCTCTGATAATTAAGTTGCTGGATAATATGTTTTGAATAATGGTATTTCATGGTCATATAAAGATGGTATAGTTTATAATGGCAGAATGCATTTTGCTTTGAACTCTTTATATGGCTAAGGAAAAAAGCTTGACAGCACCAAAAGCACTGAAAAACAATGTAAAAAACGAGTATTAGAGTAGTATAGTGTAATCAATATGCATAAGTACTGCGTATATTTTTCTTTTGAGGTTGTATTACCCCATAAACATGGTAAAGAATTTCTAATTTAAAAGTCAATTGATATGAGGTCAAAATAATTTATTATATTTGGAAGAATTGTATTTTTGTTATACATTTGATGGAACCTATATTGCCTTCATGTTATCACAGAAGGCAATGGATAGGCTGGACGGCAAAAAATGTGAAAGCGATTTTAGTACTACCAAACTTGGTAAAAAAATGTGCAAGTGATTTGTTACCATTAAGGTCGTTTATATTGATGCACATAATTTATAGGGTAATGATAAAATTGATGTTAATGCACATGTGCATTAAGGTTAAAATCTTGTTATCATTAAGGTCTTTCGCTTTAACCCACATGTGCATATGTTATGTGGTAATGAAAAAATAACGTTAATGCACATGTGCATTAAGATTGAAATTGTGTTTTTCTTATGTATTGTTTACTATTTGTAGTTAAAGATGAGATAAAAGTCGCAGAAGGTAACTTTTGTGTTATAATTGAGGGAGAAAAGGTTAAAAAAAACTACAGGTTGCGATTGAGGATGATGATATAATCATTAAGTGTTAGTTGAATGAGATATTTGATGATGGCTTAGAACTAGTCTTGGCAAAATGGGCCGATTGGGCGGGTTGAGTATATGGGTCAAAATGGGTTGAGGGTCAAAATAGGTTAAGTGTTAGTTGAATGTCGAAACAGGTTGCATCGGGCTGGTCCTACACGCTAAAGTGGGTTTTTGTGAGAAAAGGGTCTGTTAGCTTTATGTGTTGAGGGTCAAAATAGGTTAAGTGTTAATTGAATGTCAAAAACACGTGCATTAAGATTGTTAATGCACATGTGCAAAACGTAATTTATAATGTTTAAATTAATGTTATAGCACATAGTGGTATAAGGAAGTTGTAACAATAATGCACAATTGCATGTGTTTGTTGTAATTAACTAAGTAATGGTGTTGCACATGTGCATTCAAGTCAAAATATCGGTTTTCTTATGCGTTTTTTATTGATTGTAGCTAATAGATGGGGAAAAATCAAAGAAAGTAACATTTGTATTACAATCGAGGAATAAAGGAACAAAAGGTTACCGGATGCAATTGAAGATAGCGACACGATTGTTGATCAGAAAAGCAGGTTAAAACGGTGGTAGTGAAGACAAATTAAAAGAATGTTATGAAAAAAGCAAATTGGCGCCCGATATGAACACGCATTACACCACGTCAACTTTGGTTGGGTATAAGGAAGTTGTCAAACAAACAAAGAAGTTTGTAGAACATTTTGTGAATGTATGTTTGGTTTAACATTTTGTTATGTTGGTGAACGTGAGGTTGTGAGATAATTAGAATTTTGTATGTAGGTGGTTAACATAGTTGGTTTGTAATATGGATTTTTTTTTTTGTTATCGTTTGTTTTGTTGAGTTAATACGTTTGGTAGAGACTACATGTAATTGTATGATAAAGACAAATTGGTATAAAAACTTTGTTATTTGAAGAATGATGCATGCATATAGTATGCCCGAAAGTTAAACCGCTAAAAAATCTAACTATATTAGTGAAATGCACATGTGCATGCAGTACACGTTTCTATTTTATAGGTCTTATATAGAGATGTTTCAAGTTTATTCATGTTTGTTGTCATACACATGTTTTATTTTCAATTTATGTTATAATATGCATGACTAAACACTTGACGAGTTTGAGTGTATTTTATATCTCACTTTGCGTTCATTTAATTATCATTGAATAGAATTTGTGACCCCTTATATATCTGTATCACGTCCATTTAATAATCATTTAAGCATGGTAATTGACAATTCATTCAAAAGTGTGATTTAATAGTTAAATGCACATGTGCATATGGTATATTTCTGTATATATAACAGCGAAATGCACATGTGCATAAGGATGACGTCATATGACGTCACAAGCCATTTTTTTTTATTTTTTTATTTTTTTTTGAATTAATAATGCAAAATAATCATTTTTGTGTTTTTACTTTTTTTATTTTTTTTATTTATTTAGGTTATAATTTTTTTTTTATTTTTTGATGGAGGGGTTTTTGTAGACACCCTTCATATTTACAAAAATGCCATCTGTTCACACTGGTTCTTTGGTTCTCTCCCTAAATGGTGGTTCTCAAATGATCCAAATCCTATATATATATATATATATATATATATATATATATAGGTCAATTATAAAATGAAAACCCACTTGAGTTGAGAAAACCTTCGAAAACCCATGTAAAAAAACAATTTTAAATGTAAAATACATGTTTGTAAGCGTTGTGGGCCAAAAAAATAAAAAAAGCGCCGATGAGATTTTTTTAAAAAAAATAAACAAAGTTGCTAAAAATATAGGTAAATAGCTGAAAACATATGTTTTTTGGCAACTTTGTTTAGTTTTTTAAAAAAAATCCCATCGGCGCTTTTGTTATTTTTTTCCCCAAAATGCTTAAAAACATGTATTTTACATTGGTTATTTTTTTCAAAAAAAAATAATGGTTTTTTATATGGGTTTTCAAAGGTTTTCTCAACTCAAGTGGGTTTCCAAAATATCCTTTCGCTATATATATATAGGGGAATGATAAATTGAAAAGTGAAAACCCTCTTGAGTTGAGAAAACCTTGGAAACCCATGTAAAAAATCAAATTTTTTTTTTGAATAAAATAACCAATGTAAAATACATGTTTTTAAGCATTTTGGGCCAAAAAAATATAAAAAACGCCGAAGGGATTTTTTTTAAAAAAATAAACAAAGTTGCGCTTTTTACATATGTTTTCAGCTATTTGCTGTTGTAAAGCTGTTGTAAACATGTGTTTTCGCAGCTTTGTTTATTTTTTAAAAAAAATCCCTTCGGCGCTTTTTTTATTTTTTTGGCCCAAAACACTTAAAAACATGAAAGCTCACCCCTGCATTTAGACGATAAAGCCTTCTTTTACATCCCATCCCTTGCGCTGACTAGCCTTGCTCAATAAGGATGTAGGATCTTTTGAGCGCTTCATTGAGCATTTTTCTTTTCTTTGCTGATTCCTCTCAATGAAATTTTCCATGTTGCACTAAGTTACTTACGGATGTATGCATGCAGTTTATTTTTTTCAAAAAAAAAACATTGATTTTTTACATGGGTTTCCAAGGTTTTCTCAACTCAAGAGGGTTTTCATTTTATAATTGACATATATATATATATATACACACACATACTAGCTGATTACCCCGGGAGTGTCCCGAAGTTAAAAAATCTAATATGACTTAACAAAAAATAATAAAAGAAATAAACAATCTCAACCTCTTTTAATGCTAAAGAAACTTGTTCTGATGTTTATACTACCAAAAGGGCTCTCATGTTGCGTTCCCAGCAAATTAAAAAATCTTAACCTCTTTTAATGCTAAGCATATCATTATAGCACATGAACATGGGCAATTTATGAAAGTCATATAAACACATTAACTTGGCAAAACAAAAACAATCTAGCTCCTTAAGTAGTAAAAACATGGAATTAACAAAAAAAAAAACATATCATTGTTGATTTATACTCATTTACAAATATGTGAATTAGTATGTTGCTTCTACTTACATGCATGATACAAACAAAATCCAATCACCAGCAATGATGATCTATGTGTAGATTAAGCAGCACCGGCTCTTGTTCCTCGACATATATCATTTGTATGATAATCGCCTTCACAATACAAAATGGTGTTGTCATTTACCTATTCAAAAAATTGCATCACAAACTGGACTAGTATTCAAACGTAAATTATGGTTGATGTGCAAAGTTACCTGATTAATTAAATATATGCTAATACCTGCAAACATGAACAGCAAAGCAATCAGGAACTACGCCTTTGACCGACTGCTTATATAATAGGTTGATTAGGCTTAATAACGTTTTTTCTAAGATTGCATAACCGGTGTGTGGGACCCCAACCAAAGTGTTGCTTCGTTAAACTCCTCTCAACTTAGTGGATTCCTGCCATCTTGGCAACCACAGAACTTCATAACTCAATGTATAGTAGTTATCATAGGTGAAGGGGGTAAAACCCATGGTCAAAAGTATTAACTACGTAAAACAACAATCAATTATTTCACATTCATTGTATTAGCTACAACATGCAATGGACCACAATGAATAAAGCAAAGATTGTTGAAATTGTCATTTGTTCCCTAACCAATGGGGCTGGTGATTAAATATATGCTATTACTTTCAAACATGAACAGCAACGCAATCAGGAACTACGCCTTTGACCAGCTGTTTATATAATAGGTGGATTAGGCTTAATTACGTTTTCTATAAGATTGCCTAACCGGTGTGTGGGACCCAACCGAAGTGTTACTTCATTAAACTCCTTTCAACATAGTGGATTCTTGCCATCTTGGCAACCATAGAACTTCATAAATCAATGTATAGTACTTATCATAGGTGAAGGGGGTAAAACCCGTGGTCAAAAGTATTAACTACGTAAAACAACAATCAATTATTTCACATTCATTGTATTAGCTACAATATGTGATGGACCATAATGAATAAAGCAAATATTGTTGAAATTGTCAGTTGTTCCCTAACCAATGGGGTTGGTGGCCAGTGGTGGACCCAGGATTTTTTTGACTGGGGTCCCAAATTTTGGGTTTTTATATTTTATTAAGAGAAACTTTTGTTGAGTCGGGTTAAAGGATTATTTTAGCACTTTATAATGAACCTAACTACCTAAGGTTGTCAACTTCGTTTGTAATTTCTGATGTGCTTTCCTAATCTCAATATCTTCATGTCTTCCACCACTCACTTAACTATCAATGATCTTATGAACCTAAAATCATTCATTAGTTATCCTGTTTTTCATAACTAGTGGATCATGCAACTAAAATTTCAAGATTTTTAACACCTAAACTACAAATCAATCTAACCATGTTCAACATATACAAAAACAAAAACCTCTACAACTCCACAAATAATATCTTGATAATTAAACAAAAAGGGACCAAAATAGTAAGAAATTTAAGAGCATAGAAACTGAATTAAAACTACTAACCTAAAATCAACAACAAGAAGTTTGACTCAAATTCAATGCTAATATCACTTCTAAATTAAAATTTTTGATAATTAAACACAAAAGGGGCAAAACAGTAAGAATTTAAAAAATTCAAATTATTAATTATGCGAAAAAAAACTGAACTAAAACTACTAACCTGAGTCAATGATGATTCAGGGGAAGAACAGTCCAATTGCAGAGTCTTCTTTCCCTCAATTTTTTAAGTCAAAGATGATTCAATAGCATCTTTAAGCCATTAATTGATTAATTCTTCAATACCCAGATGAAAAGTTTCAATCTTTATAACAGATTGAGATTTGAGAGAATGAGAGGTATGCTAGGTTATAGTCAAGTTTAAAGTTCTCCCCTTCTGTTAGTAGTCAAGTTGGGTTGTGGGTATTTAAATACTTCTATTTAGCAAAGCATTTGTGCAATGCTTTGTTGTACTGTCTGCTTTATAGGTTGTACCGGTGGTATTCCACAAACCCACCTGCTGGTTTTGTGCATGTGTCCTGGTTTGTGTGTATCATTTCACGTGTATCTTCCTCTTTCTTTCTGCTCAATACACCTACCAACAAAACCCTATCTTCAGACCCCCACCCCAATCTCTCTCAGATCTTTCTCTCTCTACCCCATTTCTCTCTAGGGTCACATATTTCTCTCATCCATCATCAAATGGCTGTCGCTCGAACGAAAAATCGGATCCACATATCTCATCCCATTTGTGCGCTTCCCAGCCACTTTCTTCCATGACGCTTTATCGACGACGAAGGCCATGGCTCGCGGGTGGCCATACGCCTGAGATGAACGTTGACTATGGCATCTCCGCCATGTTTACTCTTCTCATCTACGCTACTGCCTCTGTACTGTTCTCATCACATCCTGCTCATTTGTTTGATGCTTCTGTAAGTATTGTTATTTTACTATTTATGTGTTGTTGTTAATGTAGTTTGTATGATTTTGTTGACTACATGAGATTCGATTAGGTTAGATTAGGTGTAGTTATGTACGATTGGGGCTTTGGTGTTAGTGGTTAGATGGTCGGTTATGATGGTGGATACGGTTAAAGAGGTCGGCAGCTCGGACTTGCTAGGGTTCCAACGAGATTCCGGTAACCCAATTCAGGTTTGCATGTTTCAGTGTGACGTATGTCTTTTACCCTTATAATTTCATATGTATTCTGATGTATATATATGTATATATATACGTGTGTTGGTTGTGCAGATAAAATTGAGGAACATGATTTTTGGATGCTGTTGTGTGGCTAACAAATCTACGAATCATGTAGAGCTGCATCATCTATTCTTGGCTGAAATGGTAATATAGGTACTGTGATTTACGTTTGGGGGTTGGTCTTCATTTTCTGATCTATTTTTTCATTGTATTTGTGTTTACGCCTATTGATTTATTCATTTGTTTACGTATGCTTTTCCGATTCAGTATTGGGGGTATGCATTTTTTTCTGGTTGAGCAATAGATAATATCGATGATGTATGCCAATGATAGCTAATGATTTTATTTACATCTAATGTTACTCACAAATAGATGCATAGAGATGGAGAAAAAAGACTACGACTATGGCGAATTCAAGCAATTCCATCTCTATTGATGTAATAACCATTTATCTTGGTTGGAGGTTTGGTTTAATTCGAGTTTTATCCATGTGAACATTTAGTAGAAAATGCTTTAGTTTGTATATTTAATGGAACGTGTTTGCTGAAATGATGTTTGCTTAAATGCTCAAATGTGATAACTAATTTTCCATAATCTTTGAGTTTGTTTCTTTTTATTTGTTGTGAGTTGGTGGATTTTTTGTATACACTTTTAGGGTTGAACTCATGTCTATTCCCTTAAAGAAACAATATCAAATATTATGAAACCTTATATCAGTTTGAAGCTATTCATATTGTTAAACTTATGACTTTGATGCCTCATTTATATGCATTTTGTCATGGATTGATTGGGAATTTAAATACATGCAATTGATATAGTTTGAGGAGTTACCAACTTAAAATGTGGGAATTTAAATAATTGTTATTGATATAATTTGACAAAAGGTTTAAAGAGTTACCAATTTGAAAGCAACCATGGTTCACATTCGATAATTATTTGTTGAGCACTGTTTATATTAATTAATTTTAGTGGTGATTCTCAGGACCCGACTATTTAGTAACTTATGGCTATGAACCCGAGTTCATTTTTAAAGCTTGAACACATTTTCAAGCTTGAGCTTGATTCATGCATTACTTATTTAGCCTAGTTTAGTCCAGTCTATGCCATATATTTTTTCGCTTTTGCAATTGTGGGTCAAGTGAAAGAAAAGAGTAAATAGTTTTTATCCTTATGAGACATGTCAAGAAAACTTAAGGTACGTACATACATACATGTGAAACTAGAACTACACATCACATACATATTAAATTACCATTGTTGATATCATTTATTAATGAGCTACCCACTTATTATTTTTTTTTGTAATAACGATGTGTGTATTGTTTAGATAACCGTGTAGTTGTTGGGGAGCTTATTGAATCATAATCTTATTACGATTGTTCGTTATGTTCAGGGTTCATATCGAGTGCATTTGTACGAGAGAAAAGATGTATGCCTTACTAAATTATTGATATTTTTGTTGCTCAATTTTCAATGTGCGCTTCGATTTCTATGTTACTATTGTTTCTGAAGTTAATTGAGTTTGTATTATGTTATGCAATAGCAATTTGACTTGGATTTGTCTTCTATGGTTATTGGCAGGGATCTCCACAACAATAAGTTCTATTGATGTACGCTAGCGATGCCGAAATCATGCTAGAACAGATGTTCCGTATCTATTCGAACACTTGATTTTAGGTACGACTACTTCAAAAAAGGCCGAATTAATTGCTTTGCATTCTTGGTTTGTGTGTCTTTTAGAATGATCTTACGTTTCCTATCGCAGAGTCTAATTATTTACTTGGCCATTTAAATATTTGTAAAATAGGTTAGTGGTTCTTATGCTTGTTTAAAAAAATTATAAAGTGTTTCTGTTTTCTTTCAATATGGTTACATTAATAAGAAAACGAGAACAAAACATTATGTTTTACATTATCCATATATTGTAGTGATAGTGGAGCAATCATCATATCTGTTTGTATATGAGATACCCCGCAATTTTAGGTTCTTACTGTAACTAAACTCTAGTTGCTCGTACTTACATCCTTCGCATTCTACTTAACTAGGGTTAGCTAGATAAGTCACACATTGCACAGTTACAAGTTAATAACTGCATGAATTGGTAATTCAGGAAATTACCAAACTACTTATACAAGTATTGAACCCGAACGTTGGTAAATAGTGAAAATAGATAATTGTGGATTAATCAATTAATTGATATGTATATGTATATGTGTCAAAAACAAAGACAAATCTTACACACAACAAGACAACCAACTCATGCCTCTTCCACACAAGAATTGCAAGAACAATACCTTGGGAATTGATGTACCAATCGGCTACCATGAAGGAGTATGAATGATCCACACTTACACTAAACTAGAATCCTTACACACTAAGCTTCATCTCAAGACCTTTCCACAAATAAACTCTTGTTTGTTTCTCTTTGTTTGGGCCAAAAAGTTAAACACAAGAGACAAGGAATTGCAAACATAGACTTAAGTATCAACACATGCCTATAAACACCTAAACTTCTACAAATATCGGCTACCTACACTAACTAACAAGAAGCATGGATGGAACTAGGATCTTTCACTAAAATAGATACAAAACATTAATCCTTAAAGACTAGAGCATGCATGACAAACTTTCCTATTATGGCTAAGGAACAATCGACCAACATGATGCATATACATACACTCACTAGTCACTATCATAAGCTAATTCCAAGACATGACTCATCACCCTACACACTAGATCTTCTTTGTCTTCACCTAGCCGAAACAACAAGGAAGAAGTTTCAATGACTTGTCACTTTCACCAAACATTCTAGGACACTACCTTGGGAAAAAAAAGCAACCAATCGGATTTCATGAGGAAATCAAGAAGGAAACTTCACTTTCATTGATCATTTCCTTCACATGACAAGTCCTTTTCACTTATGACTAAGAGATATCCATAAATGGCACCTACAACCTAGTACAACCATCCTCTTAAGACACATAATGATCCACACTTGGAAACCCCTCTCCCTTTTTGTCTTACATCGGCCGAAGCACCCTCCAACACACCCACTCATGTACCTTTCATCTATGATTATCCTAAGATTTCACATAACTAACAAGGACAACTAAGAGTAGCTTCATTCTCATACTTGGAACCTTCCTAAACTACTCTACTCCAATCGGATTTGTGGAGGACAAAAGAAACATCACCATCCTATAAACAAGACAAGCTATACACATAAGACAAGTCCTTTTCTTCCAAGCATAATTCGGCCGAAACCCTCTTGAAAGCTACTCATCATAGTGAAAAAACTCTTTCACTAAATAAGCATACATACAAATCTATGGACATAAGGAAACTAGGTGTTAAGATTACCATACAATCCACTATAAAAGGAAGTTAAGATCCTTCATCATTTGCCACACCAGCATCTTTCTTTCACTCTCAAAAACTTTCGAGTACTATACTCCTAGAGCCGAAGCTTTGCAAGATCTTGGAGGAGCCTATGAGACTATCCAACCCTCAATCACTTTTGGTAAGATTTCCATACCCTAAACTATAATCTAGTCCATTCTACCCCACCTTGATCGGCTCTAGTTTGGTTTAAACACATGAACACACACATGATCATAGATTTTGTTTACTCTTACTCACTAGAGAACACATTATCATAACACCACATCAATCGGCCCTTGTAATACCTTTGGGATGCCGAAACCATGCTTTTATATCCTAAGATCACATAGATCACCATGTGTAAAAATCGGTTTTTGTAATACAAGCACTCTTGATTCAAGTTTGAGATTAAAGACTAGTGTGATGTTGATCAAACCCGTTTTCTCACAAAAACTCACAAACAATGCTTCTTGATACCCCATGAGACCTTGTTAAGCCTAAAACATATAAGTTTAATTCATATTACAATTGGCTTAAGGATCTATATGAAGCTTTATGATCAACTACCACCATCTAACGTGTGTTATCAAAGCTAGAACATGTGTTCACATCAACTAAGGTAAAATAATGTCCTAAACCTATGTTAAGATGTCTAATATTATCACAAGTACAAAACCAAGGTTCACATAACTCAATAACCAAGTCCACAAGTGTGGGGGTAGACAAATTGTATGATAAACGATTAGAACTTGTGATTTACCATGCTTTAATAAATCATAGGGCAAGTACTGTCCGGATGATAGTAGCTACGTAATTCGGTTTCACTAGACCACAAGCATCTCTATCAGGTGAGTTTCACTACTCTTTTCCAAAAGCATACGTCTTGGAATGAGACACTTTCTAAACTTTTTCATGGTCCGGTTTGGGACTACTTTAGACATCCCGGGTTTGGGGTGCTATGATTCACGGGGTGAATCTGCTTTCACTAATTCATGCTTTATGTCCTTGATGAACTAAACCAACTCTATCATTGAAGTCCTTCTAAATACCGAATGAATTGCCGGGTGGGCAAGCGGGTTACTAGTTGATAGCGCTATTAGGTTTCACAAACCTCACATCGTGCTGGGAGCATGGGTGTGAACTATAACTTAACATTTATTATCATTGTTGATAGACAATGCTGCAAGGCACTTTGCTCACTATTGTGGGATCTCGTAGTTTAGCAGTTCGGTATTACCGGTATTAGTTGTCATGAGTGGGTTAGCTACCCCGACATGTGAAATAGCTGTTTACTTGTTGTTACATGGTCTGGGAGACCTACGCATTTACTTGGTCACGTGGTTTTGGGGGAAAACCTACACACTTAATTACTTTACTTTGTGAACTCACCAACTTTATGTTGACACACGATATACATGCTTGCAGTTAGTTAGCTTCCGGTGTCACGATTAGAAAGCACTGCACACTTCACTGTATTTGGGTCTAGGCATACATCTAAAATCCCATTCTATGCTTTTACGTTTTCTTTCATATGGTTTTATCTTAGGTGCGTTGTTTTGCGCATGATTTTAAAATATCTAAATTTGGTTTACGCTTCCGCAACTTAACTAAACCTTTTGGCAAAACGCTAAGCTTGATTTTTGAAAACGAAATAAATGGTTTGGGCATTTAGAGTCGTTCGTATGACTTATGGATATGGGATCCTGGTATGTCACGCGCCTCACGGTATAAACCCCGCGGTGGAAATTTGAGGGTGTGACAGATTGGTATCAGAGCCATTGGTTATAGTGAACTAGGATTGCATTCTAGTCTATAATCATCATAGCATAAGTATTAGTACACTCACAGCTTAAGTGCACAACTAGCTTTTAGCTACATATGTCTACAACACATGATTTCAGGAGATATGTTATCTTCTAGTTCTAAACCTAATTCTGAACAGTCACTGGTAGGGACCCAGGGTTACACCAGGTGGCGCATTACTGGGATTAGTATCCTAACAAACCTCATGGATGAGGAAACGACTATAGTACAAGGGAGAGAGCCCTTGTGAGCGTTATGGCGCATGTACACGGAAAGTTGCACGATGCCTATGACGCGGTACCACTAAACCAAATCAAACTCGAAGGAATCAAATACTGAGACTTATCCTTTTTCTCACTGAGCAAGGAGACAATTAGTTCCTGTTCCTTGTCGCTTGATCTTTCTTACTTCCATTCGAGACTCAGACGAGACTGGGTTACTTATATCGAATTTTATTCTTAGTCTAGTACATTTACGCCCAGTACGAGCGAGCGATTTGCGTGTCCGTGTTCCTCATGAGTATATAGTAGATTCATGGGTACACATTCAGATCGGGGCTTGTTACACACACTCTGGGGGGTGTTATGTAAAGCCTACGGCGCAGTGCAATACCTCAAGGGAGACAAAACCTACTAATGACTGACAGTCACGATTGGAGGAACGAGGGGTGCAGCTGACCACTGAACTGACAAACACATGGAAAGTGAGTGTGAAGGCTCTACTAGCTCGATAGAGCACGGCGACGATTTGCTCCTACCTTCCTTGCTAGTATTCTCTTTTCTTTTCTCTTGTGAACTTAGATAAGAGTGAATTATTATGATCAACAATAGGGTGGTAGAGGCGCCTCGCATCTTTCCAAGCTAGTAAAGATCTATTTTGCGAAATCATTCTTTTCCCTTGACTTCCGAAATTGAAATTCCTTACTCCTTAAACGTAATCTGTGGTAAAGGTCCACAGATTCGTGGCATGGTCACTGCAGCTCACCTACCCAGAATCTACCAAGTCTTCCACCTGGCTCGCAAACTCATGACGAGGCTGTTGAGCATGATGCTTTTCCGAAGCATGGTGCTTCATCTTCTGCTTTTGGTGATAGCAAGAGAACGTGGGATGGGTGAGATGTAATTTCTTCAACCGCAGCAGCTGGCATGGAAACAACAACGAGGTGCCAGAAAAGGGTGTTCTAGTGTGGGAGTGAGACCCACTTCAAGGGGAATTGTCTCAGGTGAACCACAACAGTAACAATGGCATCAACAACCTCATGGTGCTCGGGGAATAGTTTGCGTAGTTGGTCTCAGGAGAGCTAAGGGCGACAATGATGTGTTGACAAGTAAGCTTTATGGGAAAGACAATCTTGTTTCTATTCTTTCGATTCCGGTGCGAATATCAGTTTTATGTCTTCAAAACATAGCAAACTCCTAGGGTTAGACCCTACCTCCTTGAATCCTCATAATCTATAGAATTAGCTGATGGGAAGCCTATTAAGGCAACCCATATCTATTCGTGACTGTAAGCTCGAGCTAATGGGCAATTATTTGCCATTGATCTTTGCCTATCACCCTAGGATGCTTTGATCTCGTGGTTGGCATGGACTGGTTGTCCAAGCAACGCGCTGAAATTCTCTGTCAGGAGAAGATTGTTTGTATCTCTCTCCCTACTGGAGAACTATTATCTATTCAGGGTGATCGTTGGTGGTGCAATGGTGGGCATCATCTCCTTCTTAAAAAGCCTAGAAGTGTATTTGAAAGGGGCTTACCCGGCCATTTTGGCTAACATTTCTGACACTCGAGCTGAAATTGAAATTGAAGATTATGGACATCCCTGTGGTTCGTGACTTCCCAGATGTATTCCCAGAGGAACTATCTGGACTTCCACACTGTTCGTCAAGTGGAATTTCAAATAGATCTTGCACCTGGAGCG